>JAQHUG010000014.1:12205126-12220005 GCA_028555095.1 Dicrostonyx torquatus
ATTTTCTTCATCCATTCTTCTGTTGAGGGGTATCTAGGTTGTTTCCAATTCCTGGCTATTATAAACAGAGCAGCAACAAATATGGTTAAGCAAGAGTCTTTGTGGTAGGATGAAGCATCCTTTGGGTATATGCCCAAGAGTGATATAGCTGGGTCTAGAGTTTGGTCTACTTCCATCTTCCTGGAGACCCACCACACTGATTTCCATAGAGACTTTAAAAATTTGCCCTCCCAACAGGAACCAAGGAGTACTTCCTTTACTCCACATAGCTGCCAGCATGAGCTGCCGCTTGTTTTGCTGCTCTTATCCATTCTGACAGGTGTAAGAAATTTAAAGTAGTTTTGATTTTAATTTCCCTGATGACTAAGAATGTTGAACATTTCTTTAAGTGCTTCTCAGCCAGTTCAGTTTCCTCTTTTGAGAATTCTCTCTTTAGATCTGTACTCTATTTCTAATTGAGCTTTTTCCTGTATTTTGAGTTCTTTAAATATTTTTGATATTAGCTCTGTATCATATGTGTAGTTAGGAAAAAAAAAAAAACCTTTTCCCATTCTGCAGTCTGCCACGTTGCACAAATGACAGTGTCCTTTGCTATGCAGAAGTTTCTCAGTTTCATGAAGTCCCACTTATTAATAGCTCATCTTAGTTCTTGTGTTAATGGTCTTCTATTCAGAGACTTTTCTTGTGTTAATGAGGTCAAGGTCATTCCCCACTTTCTTTTCCATCAGATTCAATGTATATGGTTTTATATTGAAATTTTTGATCCATTTGGAGTTTAGTTTTGTTCAAGGTGGTAAATATGGATCTATTTTCATTTTTCTATATGCAGACATTCAGTTTGACCAGCACCTTTTATTGAAGATGCTCTTTTTTCCTAGTGTGCAGTTTTTGTTTGCCTTATCAAAAAACAAAAACAAACAAATGGGTATCTGTAGGTGTGTGGATTTATGTCTAGTCTTTGATTTGATTTCATTGATCAACCTGTCTGTTTTTATATCAATACTATGCTATTTTTATTACTATAGCTATGTAATACAATTTGAGATTAGGAATGATGATACCTCCCACAGATCTTTTATTATCCAAGATTGTTTTAACTATCCTGGAATGTTTATATTTCCATGGAAACTGAATATTGTCTTTTAAAGAACTGTGAAATTTTGTATTGGAATTTTGATAGGGGTTGCATTGAATCTGTAGATTACTTTTGGTAGGATGGTCATTTCTAACTATGTTAATCTTACTGATCCATGAGCATGGGAGATCTTTCCATCTTCTGTTATATTCTTCAATTTCTTTCTTCAATGACTTTAAGGTTTTATTCTTATACTTTCCATCTTCTGATATATTCTTCAATTTCTTTCTTCGATAACTTTAAGGTTTTATTCTTATACAAGTATTTCACTTGCTTGATTAGAGTCATCACAATTTTATATGATCTGAGGCTATTTTGAAAGGTGGTGTTTCCATTATAGCTGAGCCCATTTGTCATTTGTATATAGAAGGACTAGTCATTTTGTGAGTTAAACTTGTATCCAGTCACTATGCTGAAAGTGTTTATCAGTTGTAGGAGTTCCCTGGTGGAATTTGTAGGGTCACTTATGTATACTAGCTTGTCATTTGTAAAGAAAGATACTTTGACTTCTTTCTTTCCAATTTGTACCTCCTTGATCTCTAGTCAGAACTTCAAGTACTGTATGAATAAGTGTGGAGATAGTGAACAAGCTTGTCTTATTCTTGATTTTAGTGGAATTGCTTTGAGTTTCTCTTCTTTTATATCAATATTGGTTATGGGCTTGGTATAAACTACCTTTATTATGTTTGGGTATGTCCCTTGTATCTCTAATCTCTCCAGGACTTTTCTCATGAAGGGGTGTTAGTTTATTGACAAAGGGCTTTTCTGCACCTAATGAGATAATCATTTTTGTCTTTCAGTTTGTCTATATGGTAGATTACATTTATTGATATATATCACCATTCCTGCATCTCTAGGATGAAGCCTACTTAGTCATTCTGAATGGGATTTGGTTTGCAAGTATTTTATTAAAAATTTTATTATCTGTGTTCATAAGGGGAATGGATTTATAATCCCTTTTTTTAGGGCCTTTATGTGGTTTTGGTGTTAGTGTAACTGTAGCCTCATAAAAGAATTGGGCAATGTTCCTTCTGCTTCTATTCATGGAACAATTTGAGGAGTACTGGAATTAACTCCTCTTTGAAATCCCAGTACAATCCTGCACTAAAACCATCTGGTCCTGAGCTTTTTTTGGTTGGGAGACTGCTAATGACTGCTTCTATTTCATTAAAGGTTATAAGTCTTTTAACCTACTTATTTGACTGTGACATAAGTTTGGTAAGTGATACCTATTGCCATCTTTCTTTTATATTTTCCAATTTGGCGGAGTACAGTTTTTAAACTATGACGTTATTATTGTTTAGATTTTCTCTATTGTTATTGTCTCCTTTTTCCTTCTGATTTTGTAATTTGGACATTCCTTCTCTATCTTCTAGTAAATTTGGTTAGGGGTTTCTTAAAAACTGACTCCGTTTCATTGCTTCTTTGTATTGTTGTTTGTTTTTTCTATTTTGTTAGTTTTAGTTTCTTTGATGATTTCTTGCTGTCTACTTTTGAGTGTGATTTCTTCATTTCCTTTTAGAGCTTTCAGGAGTGTTGTTAAGTTACTAACATGAGATAGCTCCATTTTTTTTAATCTAGGCACTTAGTGCTATGAACTTGCCTCTTAGAACCACCTTTAGTGTGTTCCATAAGTTTGGATATGTTGTGTATTGATTTTCATTCAATTTTATAAAGTCTTTAATTTCTTTATTAATTTTTGTCTTGACACAGCTTTTCTGCCACACAATTAAAGAGTTGTGTGCTGATTCATTTTCTTTAGGTTCAGTATACTAAATTATTCAAATATTAAAATATTATTTTAGATCATTTTACCTTAAATCTACACCACTCATATTTTAATCTAGCAAAACAGCACATTACACCCTTCTTAGATAATCCCACCTTACTACATTTATCCTATCTGAGTAATTAATTGAGCACAATAAATTGGCATATGATTAACCTGAATCATTTAAACCAACATTATTAGACATTTTGCTAATTGCACTTATAGTTAACATTTGGTGATACTAATTAAGTAATCTCCATTTTCTATAAATAAAAGAAAACTGAAGGAAAACATTCTATATTTTTATGCTGTTCTCTCTGGTTACCATACACGGAGTATGGGTTTTTGCACGCCCTGTAAATGGATATGTTGTTGATTATAAATTAATTGCAGTTGGTGTGAGAAGAAGCAGAACAAACTCATCACGACCAAGTCCAAGTGTCTATGTAGGAGGAATAATTCAGTTCATGAGGACAAAGGGTGTAATTAAGAGTCATGAGTGTACCATAGAACAGCCCTGTTTTAAGGAACAATGTAATTACTTTCCTTCATTGACCAAATACAGCCAATACAGAAGGCCAGCAAGTGAAACAGAGCGAAGGAGATTCCCAAACTTCAATTACAAATAAGGAAATACAATATCAGTCCAGGCAAGGAAAGCTGATAGCAGAATCCACATAGAGAGGCCGAGACAAAGGACCACAAACATTATTAAGAAACTCTCCTTAGAGGAGACCACTTCCTAAATATAACCCAGCAGCACAGACACTAGGAGAAACAATTAGTAAATGGAACCTCCTGACACTGAAAAGCTTCTGTAAAGCAAAGGACATAGTCAACAAGACAAAATGACAGCCTACAGAATGGGAAAAGATCTTCACTAACCCCACATCAGACAAAAGTCTGATGTCCTAAATATACAAAGAACTCAAGAAATTGGTCATCAAAAGAACAAATAATCCAATTAAAAAAAAAAACCAAAACAAAACTGGAGTACAGACCTAAACAGAGAACTCTCAACAGAGGAATTTAAAATGGCTGAAAGACACTTAAGGAAATGCTCAAAATCCTTAGTCATTAGAGAAATGCAAATCAAAACAACTGTGAGATTCCATCTTACATCTGTAAGAATGGCCAAGATCAAAAACACTGATGACAACTTATGCTGGAGAGGATTTGGGGTAAAGGGAACACTCCTGTATTGCTGGTGGGAGTATAAGCTGGTACAGCCTGTTTGAATATCAGTATGATAATTTCTCAGAAAATTAGGAAACAACCTTCCTCAAGACCCAGCAATACCATTTCTGGGTATATATCCAAAGGATGCTCAATCGTACCACAAGGACACGTGCTCAACTATGTTCATAACAGCATTATTTGTCCTAGCCAGAACCTGGAAACAACCTAAATGCCCCTCAACCAAAGAATGGATAAGAAAAATGTGGTACATTTACACAATGGAGTACTACACAGCAGAAAAAAATAATGACATCTTGCAATTTGCAGGCAAATGGATGGAGCTAGAAAACATATTGAATGAAGTAACCCAGACCCAGAAAGACAATTATCATATGTACTCACTCACAGGTCATTTTTAAACATAAAGCAAAGAAAACTAGCCTACAAATCACAATCCCAGAGAACCTAGACAACAATGAGGACCCTAAGAGAGATATACATGGATCTAATCTACATGGAAAGTAGAAAAAAACAGGATCTCCTGAGTAAATCGGGAGCATGGGGATCATGAGAGAGAGTTGAAGGAGGGGAGCAGAGAAAAAATGTATAGCTTAATAAAATCAATTTAAAAATTTTTTTAAAAAAAGACTTGTGAAAGGAAAAAAAGAAACTCTTCTTAGGAAGGAAGCAATGGACACCAGGTCTAAGGACTATGAAAAAAAATTATGCTACCAATTATCATACATATTTTCAGAATGTTGAAAAAGTATTTAGAGTTTAGAAAGGATGATCCAAGAGGGCACAGAGGAGGGAGACCTACACACCAAGAGCCACAAACTGGCCCTGGAAGAGTGAGAATGTAGATGCAGTACTAAAATTTCAGGTTGGGCTTCAAGAAAGCAAGCAAACAAAAGCAAGAAAGCACCACCAAATTACAAAAGAAGGGGCATCTAAACAGCAAGGGCTAAGAGAAAAAACATAATCAGCTTAGAAATTATTTCAAAAAAAAGCTCCTATTCATATTACTAACAGAGAATAGTCCATGTATGGAGATTTGGTGATAGGTATGGGCAAATATTGAGGAAAACACTGAAGCTTGGTCTCAATGATAGTCAGCTGACTATTTCTACTGGAAGTTATAGGGGCGTGTTCGGACTATTAGAGCTATGGTTTCTTGTAATGTGGAAGCTTTATTTGTGGTTTGTGCACTTTGTTTAAAAGACTAGTGGATGAAGCAGGAGAAAACTAGCAATAGTGTGGGATTGATGCTTTGTGGTGAGCAAGTATGAGCAGGGCCACCTAACCACAGTGGGAGTATTTCCCTGAGACAGTAATGTGCTGGCGTTGCTGGTAAGTGTTAGATAAAGAAATGAGATAAGTCAGCTAAAGGAACAGCTGCAATTTAAAAAAATAAACAAAGATAACAAAACTATGTAACTATACTATAGGATAATACATATTGTCTTAATTGGATTGTGAATTCTCCCTCTCGATTCATTGTACCAAAATCTAAGCAAAATAAACACCTGATTTTTGTGATCATTGAGTAGGAAATTTTCCTATTAGTAAAATGTTTTCCTATTAGTAAAATGTAGTTTTCCTACACTAGTAAAAAGGTTTGCCAGATGTGTGAGGATTTAAGGCTAAGGATCACAGGGATGGATGGATGGATGGATGGATGGAAACAAACCCCCTTTAAGAGAGAGAGAGGATGATCCAAGAAGATCAAGCTAAGCCCTGGGTTACAAGAAAAGACCCGACAGGATGGAGAGAGGGCCATGCATGTGGCAGACCCCCTGCCACAGCCATGTCACTGCCCAATGACTGTCCATGATCTCAATGAGACCACAAGCCAGACCACCAAAAGAGTCACCCTACTAAGGTCCACTCAACTGGCAGGGGTAAATTAAGTGGTGTGGGAGGGAGGGCCGGGAACAAGGGGAGTAAATGTAAATTTTTCTTTTAACAATAAAAAAAAAAATTGCCGGGCAGTGGTGGCGCACGCCTTTAATCCCAGCACTCAGGAGGCAGAGGCAGGCAGATCTTTGTGAGTTCGAGACCAGCTTGGTCTACAAGAGCTAGTTCCAGCGCAGGCTCCAAAGCCACAGAGAAACCCTGTCTCGAAAAACCAAAAAAAATAAAAATAAAAATAAAAAAAATTAAGTGGTGTGGGTACACCCAGTGAATAAAATAATAAAATAGAGGACTATTGTATGTTTCTTTATTTTAAGTAACTTAACCTAGCAGAGAGAGAATTTGGGTCCTTGTCAATACATTATGTTTTAAAAGTCCAAAGAACAGAGAACCACATTAAATATGTCCATCATGGATCAAATGAGACAAAAACCTACATGCTAGTTGTCATATTATAACTACTTTTTTCTAAAATACTTAAGTAGCTAGGGAAGCAAGCATGCTCTATAACAACCTAGACCCCTCTATTGGGTCTGTCTGTATCATTGATGCTATCCTATATTTTTGAGCAGATATGGTCACTTTTTCTGGTTTTTACCACTTTGGGGAGAAAAAAAAAGACAGCTCTTGAGACCTTGAGATTTTGGTGGATTCTGTGTGAATTATTCTTATATGAGCCCATAGGCAAATAGCTTTTAGATTGTACACAGGTATGTTAAGCCTGGTTCCCATCGGATGAACTGCACAGACTTGCCAAGCACCTGGCCGCGTCTGCACGTGTCCTTCATTAAGTATTTGGATCAGCCTGAAGGGGACTCAGCTCTGTTTGTGCAATCTACTGAGTCTGTATCTTGCTGTCTGACAAAGAGGTTGCTTGTTGTCTAGCTCTACCTGTTCACACAGGTAAAATACAAACACAACGCTCTCAAAACCATGTACACAGCAGAAAAAGACAACAACACTGAAACACACAATCGAGGAATTTGATTTCTTCCCTGGCTTTTTGAGATAACTCAAAAGTGTTCTCTTCACAAGTATCATAAAGATGATGATAAATATGTGCATTGGGCGAACAAGAGGTCATAGAAGCGGGCAAAAGTACTTGCTGCCAAGCCCGCCAATCCAAATGCCATCCGCAGCACCCACATGGCAGGAGGTGGCAACCGACACCCACAAGTTGTCCTCTGGCCTTTACTCTTGTGCTGTGCCGTGTACAGAAAGAAAGAGAAAGAAAAATTAAAAATCAAAAGGCATGTATTTATCAAGTCATCTATATATTGAAAGGGATTAGTATATGTAGCAGACATTTATATTATGGTATTCTTCAGGGTTTTCAAGATATTTTAAGCTCTAGGATATCAGTTATACCCATTCAAGAAAGTTAGCAATGTAAGTAGAAAAAAAATCACCTCAGCATTCCTCATACCTAATAATGCTGATACTTCAGAATGTTCTTTCAGACTCATGTGTCTGGACGAATCTTTCATTCTTTTTACATGATTTTAAGTATCTTTTCCATTATGCTTTTATTTTCCAAAAACCATACTAATTAGTTTCCTGCCTCTTGTGTGTGTGTACATATATATGTATGTATTATGTATGTCACATCACATTTCCAGATGCTGTAGAAGTGACATGGAATTCTTGGAGAACACACTGGTGAGAGGCAGGGGCCTAACCACTACTACTCACTCAGCAGTTAGATCAATACTAACACAAGAATCCGTACTGGGGCACTCCCACCAGACTCAGGGTATCCTGGCAGGAGGAAAGCATGAAGAAAAGGTCACAGACAAGAGAAGACATGATGCTGGAAAAGTGTTGGTGAACATCATTATTCAAGCTGGAGGTATACGAGCAACAAAGATGGCTAGAAAAGAAAAAGAAAGCTCATTCTATATACATCCCACAAACATTTATTAAATCATTTTGAGAATTTCTGTTGCTGTGATGAAACACCATGACCATAAGCAAGTTGAGGAGAAAAGGGTTTATTTGGCTTACACTTCCAAGTTATAGTCCACCACTGTAGGAAGTCAGGGCAGGAGACTATGCAGAAGCCATGGTGGGGAGCTACTTACAGCTTGCTCCTCATGGCTTGCTCAGCCTGCTTTCTTATAGAACCCAGGACCACCAGCTCCTGTATGGTCCCACCCACAATGGGCTGAGCCCTCTGACATCAATCACTAATTAAGAACACACCTTACAGCTAGTTCCTATCAAGGCATTTTTTCAATTGAATTTCCCTCCTTTCCGATAACTAACTTGTGTCAAGATGACGTTAAACTAGTCAGTACAATCAATCACATGTTTTATGCCAAAAATTTGCAATGTGTCAATGAACACAGACAAGCATAGCTTCTGCCCTCACTGATTTGCTGTGGTTAAGAAAATTTGTTTACCTGCCCACCAATCTCTTCCAATTGTAGATAATCTATTATATGTCACTCTTTCTGTTCTCCTAACACCCATATTTAAGTCAATATTAAAACCTTTCTTAATAAACTCCAAAGTGGTTTTATGAAGAAGAAGAAGAAGAAGAAGAAGAAGAAGAAGAAGAAGAAGAAGAAGAAGAAGAAGAAGAAGAAGAAGAAGAAGAAGAAGAAGACGAGGAGGAGGAGGAGGAGGAGGAGGGGAAGAAAGGAAGGAAGGAAGGAAGGAAGGGAGGGAGGGAGGGAGGGAGGGAGAGAGAGAGAGAGACAGAAAGAAAGAAAGAAAGAAAGAAAGAAAGAAAGAAAGAAAGAAAGAAAGAAAGAAAGGAAGGAAGGAAGGAAGGAAGGAAGGAAGAGAGAGAGAGAGAGAGAAAGAAAGAAAGAAAGAAAGAAAGAAAGAAAGAAAGAAAGAAAGAAAGAAGAAAATGTGAAAAATGTCCGGTAGTCTAGTAGTCTAGTGTGGAATCAGATGATATTACCCAAATGCTCAACAAAGGCCCAAAACTAGTTTCAGAGGTGAGCAAGTCCTAGTGAATGACTTATGCCTTGAACTTTGGTGACCCAGACTCAACCAGATACTTGGGAATATACAGATTAAGTCAGGAAGAAGATGTGTAAAGAACCTTCTAAGCCTAAGGAAGAAGTTAACTTTTTAGCATAAAAATGGGGCGAGGGCGCTGAGTAAAGGACCCACATCTTTTTATTTTTACATGGAGAGTACAGTGAGGAACAGTCACGGAACAAGACATGACATTACAAGGCAGCAATGATTCTAGTGACAATGGTTATGTGGTCTGCGCCTGTGCCATCGATTGAATGAATTTAAGAAATAACTATGATAAAGTTCAGCAGAACTTTAAAACTGACAGCATCTGGGCAGGGAAGAAAATAACATTTAAAAGGGATTAGTCATGGCTTGGGCAAATGACTAGGCCATTTCAGAAGAGCCAACAAAAGTGGAAGACTTGGTTGGATACGAAGTAAGTGCAATGATATTTATGAAGTGTTTCTGAGACACTCAAATGCCGTTTCCCAGCATGGGAAGTACAAGGAAGCTTCATATTGAATTGCATTGTACTGCTTTTAACAATGGACAAAAGGAAAACCTGAAGATGGAACTATTGGCTGAGCAAAATTACAGTCTTTGCAAAGTATTCTCTAGTTCTTTAGTTTCTCTAAAGAACAGGGACCCATGAGCTACTAAGAGGAGCATATCCTGTCCCCTCCACGGTGCTCAGGTGGGACTGTGACACACACTTAGCTAACACATATGGGAGGCACGCTTCCCTCCCTCTGGCCTGGACCCCAGCAGCCAGATGGTTTGCGGAGTACACATCCCCTCTTCATGGGCCGTACTCTACACCTCACCTCTAAAGGCCGGAGCTGTGGGTTAGGCTTTCCCTCCTCCTGCTTGATCCCCCAAGTCTGTACAAGTCAGTGCAGTCTATGAGTCTGTGAATCAAATTGGCTTCCATGTTTGGCTTACGTTACTGCTTTAAGCAGCAGTGAGTGTCGTGTGTGCATGCATGGGTCTGAGGCTCAGGAGGGAGGGATCTTATATATAATGTCATCTAGATTTAGCATATAATACTGATTTATTATTTTGTTTCAAAAATATAAGATTATAAGAACATTCCAAATCTTATTACTTACCTATGACAAAATATCCACTGAATTCAAAACATGGTTTTCTGAAACAAAATTTTCAAATGCCTGTTTCATAATTAAATTCTTCAAGAAAAAGTGGCTACTGTCGAAATGATTGCTGGTGCACCTTGTGCTTTACCCACAACACATGGTAAAGATTCTGCCTGATTGTATCTGCCCGTGCTCTACAGCACTGTGCAGAGTTCAAAATTAAGTTTCTGCATCAACAGAAAGAAGGTTAATAATCATTTTATTCCACAAAATAATGTAGCAGCAATTTATAAATCAAATCTAATCTTCTCAGAAACAAAATGGAATGTTCTCTTTAAGACTAAAATAACCCAGAGAACATAGAGTCCTTGGAATGAAATGTATAAATGTATGAGGACTTAAAATAAAGCCATTATTCCAAAAACCTTTATTCATTATACTAAATGACAAGTACTAGGACTGAGAGACTTCATATTGTGCCTATCTTACTTTAAAATAATAAAATTATTTCTTGATGTATTTAATGTTGTCTAACATAAGTGACAAAAAACAAATACACCAGTATATGCTCTTAATTTTCTTGTGTGTTACTGTAAGAGAGTCACATGACTCAAAGTTGTATAGAACACAATGTTATTCCACATGACTATGAAATTCTGGTCATCTTCAAGACATCATCGTACCCAAGGCAGCTCTATCCCCTTCCTTCTTTGTATCTTAATTAGGCATGTTTTTAATATTGCCACTTACCTCTGAGGAATGCTTTTAGCATCAACCATATTGTACATATTTATCACAAATTTCTATACAATATTTCATTTAAATATTAAAACAAGCAATATCCAACACATAAAAACTAGAGAACACATGTGCTTAGTCCTTTGCTTAGGCCACTAAACAGCATTAAAATAAAAAAAGATTTATTTATTGTCTTACTTCATGAGCAGTCTTCTGGTGAGAGTTTTACAAATGGAGATATGCATGGTACCATCTCTGAGCAAATGCAATGAAACACTCAGTTTAAGAAAATGAATTTTACTATCTGCAATTGGCACTCACTAGCAAGGGAAAAATAGTTTTTCCAATGGCATATCACTGGGTATATTAAGCACTCTACAGGGTAAGCCCCATGCCCAGGAGTAGTTGCCCAATATGAAATGAACTAAATGGTATTTTTGTAGATTTTTGACTCAGTTGCTTGTCTTGGGCATTTTTTTTTTTTTGGTCTCATTGATTTTTTGCTTGTATGTTTGAGTTTCCAAATTTGTGGGGCTTTTGGTGGGAGGAGGTTTGTTTTTTGCTTGTTTTTTAAAGAGAGCAAGAGAAAGAGTTGCACAGGCGGGGAAGTGGGGGAGATCTGGGAGGAGCTGAGGAAGGGGAAAGCAGAAATACACTGTATGAAAAGGAATTCAATTAAAACCTTTTTTGAAAGCTAAAGAACGAAGCTTCAGAGTTGGTCATGGTGGCTGTGACTCATAACCCCAGCACTTAGGGGATGGAAGCTGCAAGCTACCCATGAGTTTGAGACCAGTCTGGTCTGTACAGTAAGTTTCCAGCTGGTCGGGGCTGCATGAGCCCCTGTGTCAGTGCTGGGCTCTACCTGCTGCACTACCAACTACAATACTTGCCAGACAAGTGTGCCCACGGCTACAGCAGCGCCATGGCTAGTGTGTAAGCAACCACTTTCTTTTCTGACCGGATTTAGTTCTGCTCTGCAGGATTTTACATCTGATACTGTAAACTTAATCAAAGCCCCATCGCTAGGGAGGTCACATGAGAGAGAACCTACAGTTATTTTGTTAATCGGGTGTGTCGTCAAACAGCCTTTTAAGTGTTTGTGTTCCTATATTCATAGATTAGAGCCACTCTCAACCTTGAACAAAGAAGTTTCTTCTTATAGGGAGCAGTGGTTAATGCAGACTCACACATAACTGGACAAAGTTCTGAGAATGAATGACTGTCAGTGCTGAACTCTATATCAGCCCCAGGCTCGGGAAATGTCACAGAAGAGGAGGGGAGTACCTAAGGCCAGGAAATGGGGAGAAGCATTGTGGGAAGCTGCTTCAGGCTCACACACTCAGGAACTCACAGTAACCGTGGCTACCTGCATAGAACTGGCACAGGATCACACCAGTCAAGATTTGAGCATGGTTTAAAAGGTTCAAGAGGCTAAGAATTTACTGGTAGATGGCTGTGGGGGAAGGAGGGTAAATTTTCTTTGGCATTATGCCCACTATGCTCCAGGGAATGGCCCTACACCCTTGCGTATAGCACAAATATATATATATATATATATATATATATATATATATACACATATATATATATATACTAAAATAATGTAGAGAAAGGAAGGAAGGGAGGTGGAGGAAGAGAGGGAAGAGGGGGAGGCACAGAGGGAGTGAAAAAGAAACCTCAGGCCTGAACCACATACTTGCAGGAGATTACTTCATAGCAAGATAAGCTAATTCATTTGGAGAGGGAAAAAAATGAAGACATTATTCATTATCAAATATAAAGTGTTTTATAAAAATGATTATCACACACTTTGAAAACTGTGTTCCTATTTCCACAAATCTCATGAACTTTCACAATTTGTCACTTTGTTTTAAGCTTTGCAGCACTTGATTTTTTTTTTTTTTTTAAGGAATTCAAAGTAACCACTAAAGACTGTTGCTTTGCAGTTTGGCACATTCCTTTCGTTTTCATAATGCTCTCTTAATTGTTAATAGTTATCTCTTATTGTACAGTTATATGTTCTTTTAAAATAATTTCTCTTGTATTTAAAACTTTTCATATTAAAATAGACTCTTATTTTTTTATAATAGAGAAAATTAAATAAAGAAGCTGAGAAATTAGTACAATTCAAACATGGAAAAATCCACTTTCATCTGACTTTTTGGTAAGACGCAACACGTTCTAATAAAACAGGATTTGCCCCCAGAGAACCTGAAGCATGCTTCCTGAGATTGCACCCCACGGCACGGATTAGCTTCAAACTCACTGCAATCCCCCTGCCTCCGCTTCCTGAATGCTGGAATTATAGGTATGATTCTAAAGATTAGCGATCACCAGTTAGTTGCTTGAAAGCTTGGTCTTTCACCTACTTGCAGTTATATACAACTTAAGCAAACCATCAACTAATTTTCTGATAAGTAAAGATGATACATTACTCTATCATTTAAAGGGCCAGATTACCTTTAAAATCATAATTATGACTCTATTTCTGTTAAGTATAAGGGAAAAAAATCAAAACTGGGCATTAACTTCTTGACTTCCTCTACAAAACAATACAGATTCAGGGGTCATTCTGCCATATTATTGCTCATGAGTTAAGATATACTATCCACAAACATGTTTTTAGTCAGGGAATTTTACACATAGGAGACAAACATAAGCATGCTTTCCTAAAGACTCCTTGAAAGACACTGTATACTAAATTCATCGCAGCCTCCTCGCCTGCATTCCCTTGGTAACCGCTGAGCAGCTGAGTCATACCATTTGTCTGGGTGTGAGTTATTAAAGTCTTTGATGGTAGACAACCTCAGAGCCTGATGAAGTAAACCTAGTGTCCTGTGTCTGGGTGAATTTCTGTCAACGACAGTACAAAGCATTTTTTATTATTATTCAATCTATGAGTTCTGATTTTCTCACTCTCCTCTCCTAACAAAGAACAAAAAGAAAAAAAAGAGCAAGACATCAAATAGGGACGGAGATCAAAAAGGAATATATATGAAAGAGGCTTGAAAACTAGAGATCCATGTAAATATCAAAGCTCAGAAACCCAGTCATGCCCAGCATGTGGAAGAAATATGATTGGCTCTTCACTCGTCAATAATTAGCCTTTCTATCATGTCCTTCACACAAAACGCACAGATCAGTTCATTTCAATTTTCTATAAAAGGTGAAGTCTGAGGCGATGAAGCATATCATGATGTTACATTTGTACATGAGAATCAGATGACATTCCTTGAACAAGGGCACAAAACAATGCAATCAAATAAAGCAACAGTGAGAAAGAACGCAAAGAAAGGCTGATTGTGTTCATTTTTGTGGTCAAGGTTATCAGATTCACAGCGGTGTGACTGGACTCTGAGAGTGTAATCTTCTGACTGAAATCTTGATTCTTTCAGGACAGAGCTGTTGGTAATTTCATTTTTAAAAAATATCTGTAAAGACCAATCTCACTCATGAATATTGATGCAAAAGTACTGAATAAAATACTGGCAAATCGAATCCAAGAACACATCATCCACCATGATCAAGTCAGCTCCATTACAGAGATGCAGGGGTGTTTCAACATAAGAAAATCTGTCAACGTAATCCACCATATAAACAAACTGAAAAATAAAAACCACATGGTCATCTCATTAGATGCTGAAAAAGCTTTTGACAAAATACAACATCCCTTCATGATAAGGTCTTGGAGAGAGCAGGAATACAAGGAACATACTTAAACATAATAAAGGCAATATAAAGCTAGCCAACATCCAACACCAAACTAATTGGAGAGAAACTTACAGCAATCCCACTGAAATCAGGAACAAGACAAGGTTGTCCTCTCTCTCCATATCTATTCAATATAGTTCTTGAGGTCCTAGCTAGAGCAATAAGACACCAAAAGGAGATCAAAGGGATACAAATCAGAAATGAAGAAGTCAAAACTCTCATTGTTTGCTGATGATATGATAATTTACATAAGCAACCCAAAAAATTCTACCAAGGAACTTTTACAACTCATAAACACTTTCAGTAATATAGCAGGATACAGGATTAACATAAAAGAATCAGTAGCCCTCCTGTACACAGA
>JAQHUG010000014.1:12221846-12244411 GCA_028555095.1 Dicrostonyx torquatus
TATATATATATATAAATTTAAAAAATCTGTAAAGTCGTATGCTCATGTCAGAGATGGGCAGTTAAACTTCCCGCTCCTCTCACAGGATCTGTTTCTACACAAATCCAGCTCCAGAAGCCTCTAAGGTGCAATTCTCTTAACAGTCTCCTCTTTGGTTCAAAGCAAAATGAGTTCAGATAGCTTAGACCTGAAGGCAGGTTTTGATTATTTCACAAGGTGTATTTATAGTACTGCCAGAAGCCTCTAATCTGTGAGAGTGTATTATGAGACCATGCATTTGATGCAATAGCCCTCCTCTTCAGATTTTCATGCGTGTCTCTTTGTTGGGAATGAGTGACTCAGCACCACAAAACATAGAACACTCTTTATCCACACAGGGAAATTTGGAAAGGCAAGGGAGACATACCAAAAAGCAGGTTACATGAAGAAAGATTCCCTGACATGGCTGAGAGGCAAGATACCACACAAGAGAGAAGCTGAATGCTCATCTATTGGATTACCTATATTACCAAAAGGGGAGCAGAAGCTGTTTCAGATTTCTGTTGACAAAATTCTGAGTTTCTAGATACTGGATCATGTCATATTTCTTAAAGACTTCCCTGGCTGTTAGCTTTCTCCCTGGTAACATTTTCTCTCATATCAAAGGGATAGAGATTTTTTTTTCTGAAATTTTATCTGTAAAGTGGTGTCTCCCTTCTCAAAGTTATAACCTCCTTTTGGACTAACTCAGTAGCTGTGAAGTTTTTGTAACTTCTTAAAATTATTTGTGTGTAGCCAGGCGGCGGTGGCGCACACCTTTAATCCCAGCACTTGGAAGGCAGAGGCAGGTGGATCTCTGTGAGTTCAAGGCCAGCCTGGTCTACAGATCTAGTTTCAGGACAGGCTCCAAAGCTACAGAGAAACACTGTCTCAAATCTCCCCCCGCAAAAATTGTGTGCATGTGTGTGCTAGTGTGTGTGTATTTTTTGTAATTTTGACACACAATATTTTCTATACAAAGCAGAGAAAGACAAATGATTTCCTTACTATGAAGCATGAGGATGCCCTCTGTCATTATTTAATACATAGGTGCTGAGGTCTCCGTATGGAGTGTTTATTGCAACAGAACCTAGGTTTTGGGGTGAGTAGTGAGGGTGCTGGTGGCTGTAGTACTGGTGCTGGTGATGGTTCTGGTGATCGTGGTGATCAAGGTGGTGGCAGTGGCCGTGGTGGTGGTGGTGGCGGGTGGTGTAGTGTTTTGATTGTTGATGAAACCAGGTTTTGTACAGCCCAGGCTGTTGGCCTGTGAATTTGTGGTCCTTCTGCTTCGGCCTCTCAAATATTCGGTAGCATGTCCTGGTCTCTCAGTAGGTACCTTTTCCAAGGTTCCTGAGATGACACTTTTGCTAGGTCGGTATTTATTGAACTTTCAGAAAATGGATTAGATAGCTGGTCCTGTGAGAAGAAAGGACAGAGGGAGAGAACTAAATGCAAGCAGGCCCTGACAGTGCTGGAAAGAGGCGGGGGCACCATGCCCTGAACTCGCAAGACCCAGGGAAACGCCATGAACTTCTTTGACTGTCCAGTTCAGACACAGATTCACTGCCAAGGGGTCATAAACTTCTTCAAAGAGAAAATAATCTCAGCCAAGTTAGTAGGCTCTATTCTATTTAAATGCTGTGATTTCGTCAGCCATCGTGTCTACTTGGCGATTACACCTGGTATTGGCAGTCACTGGGTAGGTTTCAGCGGAACCCCAGAAGACAGTGGAGCTACGTGTGAGAGCCCCGACTAAGCAACCCAACAGGCTCCCCAAGGCTTCCCATGGCCCTCAAGGCCCTCACGGTGTGCTTTACTGGGCAGGCTCTGCTTAAATTCCGTGCAACTTTAGGGAAACTCCTCCCTATCTCCCAGTCTCTCCTTCTACCCTGCGCTTCAGGAGTGACCCAGAAGAAAGGAGGGGTAAGGCATGCTTGGCTGAGGGAGGGAGGAGAAGAAGTGGGAGGAGGAACAAGAGGAGGGAAATCTCTCATGATTGCTCGTGAGACGTTAATTCCATCTTTCCCACCCTTTGAATTCAGCCTGTCCTTTTGTCACTTACGAATAACAGTATGTCATCTCATTTGCTCCTTGTAGCCCCGTGCTTCTGAGTATTAAATGAAGCAACAGCTAATTCGACAGGGTGAGTACAAGCCAGTTACATGGGTCATAGGTTCAGTCCCTCGAACCCACAATAGGAATGAACTGATCCCCCAAACTGTCCTCTGACTTCCACAGGAACCCTATGGGACACACGCCCCTGCACGCATGGTACATACATGCTAATAAACAAATTGATTTTAAAGACAAAGTAAATAATTAATAGCTTTGCTCAAGGCCATGCAACAGGAAAGCTGCAAACCAGGTCACCTTGCAGGCACCACAGCCGTGAACTCTAGTCCGTACTGCAGGACCTAGACCATTGTAGTCGCTGATAGTCAAGGTCACATGTACAGCCCTATTTTAGTCTCAAGATAGTCAAGGAGACGCCCTCAGGAAAATAATTTTACTCCCAAACGTTATAAGCTGAAACATTTCCTACCAACCCAAACTCCCTTCTGCGCAAGGCCATATGACACAGGAGCCTAGACGCTCTGTGTTAACTGGGCTCTTAAAATTGTTCTTAAAATGATGATTCTCTATTTATTAGACAAATAATAACTTGTCTGTCTAGTCTAAGGTGTGTATTCTTTCTATTTGTAAAATAACCTATCATGGATGATTAATAATTGCAACATTTGAACTTTAAGAATAGTAGAGACTTCAATTCAGTCATAGGGCTTTACACCTCTGTGTTCAACGTGAAGCGATGTGGGCCAAGAGGATTGCTTTAGAATCTGCATCAACATTTAGAACGAATAAAAGTTTCCATGATTCTGAGAAAGGACAGACTCTGTACTGTTCAAAGAAGAACTCGGAAATGCATCACGTGATACTGCTTCTGATGAGTAAAGATTAAAGGGATGCCTTTGGTAAATATTCAACCCATGAAAGAAAAATGCTATTTCCTAGTGTGTCCTGAACCCATGGCAGATGCATTCATTGATCCATGAAGATCCAGTCATCTGCTTAGACCATCACATTATCAGATTTTGTTTTGCTTTGTTTTTCAACCATATCTGGACATAGGAAAACTCAGGTTGACCCAAAGTAGCAGATAAATAAGCAAAGGCAACTGTCACCCTCCAGTTAGAACAGACAGAAAGTCCCTATTGCTCTCATATTTCCTGCCCGTGGAAGCCAGGGTGGTGTAATGCCATCCTCTTGTTCCCTCACAGCCAGGACATGTTAAAACTAACCTGAGCCATAGTGCGGTTTCCAGAGCAGGGAATTCAATACCTTGCACTCTTCGGAGCTCTGGGAAGCTTTCAGTGCAGACAGTGGAGAATCTGGCACTGCTTTCTGTCTGAGCTCCACATCAAGACACTGCCAGGTAGGACAGAGTTACCAGGGCAAGAAAGTAGGACAGTTTTCTCCAGTAAGAATTCACTGCAGAGAGAGGCAAGCTTACTTTGTGCAAGTGGCATGCACGTTCACCTACAGGGAAAGATTTGCATTACGTGTTGGTCATTTGTGTGTGAAGTTGCCCGTGTTATTAGCTTTTATTATTTGTCATAAGGAAATAAACATTTCAAATGGGAAGTTTTCTGCTTATATTTAAATAGTTTAGGTCATGCTTGCTTCCTTTGTTTTTTTGTCCCTAACCTGCTCCCTAATTTTAGTAGTAACTAAAAGTAAGGCAAGCCCCTTTTCATTTCCATGGCATCCCCCGCTGAGATGTCTGGGGCATTATTCATAGGAAGGAACCTCTAGAGGTCATCCGTGGAAAGACTCCACCTGGGCAAGCACACAAAGCCAGCTTCGACACCACAATGCTGGCTTTGCCACCTGCGCAGCTGACAGCCAGGGAGACAGGTTCCTCCTGGTCGGCAAGAGTGAACAGCTGTTTTCATACAATGCTGCCTCTCAGCAGATCTACTGACTCACAGCATCTGTCAAGATCTCAGCTCCTGAAATGTAAATCGGAGCCAGGCACGGTGCTGCACGGCTGTAGTGCAAACACCTGGGCGAGGGAGGCAGGCTGGTGATGAGTTCCTTATCATCCTCAGTTACACAGCGAGTTGGAGGCTAAGCGGGGCTTACATGAAATACTGTCTCAAAACAAGAGAATGTACACAGTCAAAGAGGTCTTTAAAAGACATACTCATGTGTGTTTTAATATTACTGATTTTCGTTTTAATGAGCAACACACACACACACACACATTACTTTGAGAATGCATGCTTGTGCAACTTCAGAGACAAGACTTGAGCCTTGTAGAATGCTTGTGAGGGTCGCATCTTGAGGAACTAGACCCATTCTCTCTTTCTATTGTGCATTTGTCTTAACATGTATGGGTGTTTGTCTGCATGTATGACTGTGCAGCACTTCCATACCTGATGCCCTCGGCAGGCCAGACAAAGATTCAGAGTCCCTGGAACTGGAACTACAGACAGTTTTGAGCCACCAACCATATGGGTTCTAGGAAGGGAAACTGGGTCCTCTGGAAGAGCAGTCGGTGCTCTGAACCACTGAGCTAGCTCTACAGCCCCTTGTTCTATTCTTAAGCTTCATTTGCCTACCAGACCATATCATTATGGAATCCACATGGTAACTAAGAGCTTAAGGGTCTATAGGAGTGACCTCACAGAATCATAATTCATGTTGCCCAACCTTTGTTAAAGGTTATTACATAATATGAACGTTTGAAAAAACACATTTTGTTTTGTGAAACTTAGATTGATGGTTTGTTGTCTCTTTTCATGACAGGCAATGTCTTTTTCAAAGCAGTCAGTAGCTAAAATAAAGCATTTCTTTGAGGACTATGAAAAATTGTAAGTTTTGTGTTGCAATTTATCTAAAATACATAAAGAACAGAAGGAAACTTTGTTCTGAGTCATAACAATAACTGACCTTTTCCTTGACTTTAATGAGTTCATCTTTACTCATAAACAGAGCTAACCCTCTTTGGAAGCAACTAGCCTGGTGGTAGCAAGGAAAAGGCAAGGCAGATTCCATTCAGCAGTGGCTGTCTATGCATATGACTGTCAGTCAATACTTTACAAGAGACTGTGATGCTGCATCTATATACACAGATGTGTAATGGCACAAGTTCAGGTTGGTGTGACCACCAAGTCAGAACAGTGCTCTCAGGCAGCCTGCCGTTGTCCGGTATGTTTATATCTCTACCAGCATTGACACTGACATTGGCCAGTCCCATGCTGTCATATTCAATCCATAGTAATAATTTAGCATTGCTCATTAAGCTAAGCACTTCTCATATGCCTTACCATAGTTTGGGTTTTGAATCCCTGTTTGTTCTTCTTGTGTTCTTTCAGACCAAGGAGCTTAATTAGGTCGGCCTTTCATTCTTATGCCAAAATCATTTATCTGCTACTACCAAATTAATCTTCCAGTATGGTAATTCCAATAAAATCCAAATTATTTAGTCTGGAATTCAAGATCATCTCTAGTCATGCTAACTCATCGCACAAAGTCAATTTCCTCTCTGCCTCCCCTAAGTATTCCACCCCAGCAGAGCTAATTTCCTACTGCCATTCCTTCTGCATTCCCATTGCTATTTATTTGGTCTTTAAGAATTTAAATTGCATTTATCCTTAAAGTCATCAAAAATCCTTGCAATAATCTGCTAATAAACATAATTTCTTTTCCCACAGTGACTGTCTGAACACCTTTTCTATTTTTTCCTTATCACGTATATTTTATTTAATTTGTGCTAGGGAATGAGCTGTATTTCTCCCGCAGGACTGAAAATAGAATCGTTACTACCATAAGACACACCTAGCACATAATGTATAAGACACGAGAAGGCTCTCAACTACTTGAAAAGTGAATTGAACAAATCACCTCCTTTTTCGAGAAGCTATACAGCAAAATCATACACATTAAAGATACAAAGAAATCTAGTATTATGTACCAGGATCCAGCCACTTCAGAGAACCAGACAGCTGTCTCTAGAAGTCAGACACCCCAGATGTATAGGGCTCATGGATTTTAAAGGTCTCACAACACAGCAGAATCTTGTTTGTGGGCTACCCTGATAATAAGCATCTTTGGGGCTAAGTGATAGGCCTTCCTTTAATCTGGCATCCAAGCCTTAAATTGGAGCTGCAAGATATGGGAAGCTTGCCACAAGACACATTACGTTGGGATTCTTGATCAACAAGCCTCTGTCCTGACATGTTAGAGAAGCCATGGTCCAATCTTAGTGGCTGGAAAATTTCCAGAAGGTTGAGGCCCTACAGCACTTCACAAGTGGCCACCCCCCTTTTTTTAGGGCTTCACGTTGCTTGATATTGGTCTTAAACAAATTTATTCTTATCTTTCATGTATTGAGAACTCTAGAATTCTAAAACAACCTAAACATTATTTGTTTCCTAAGACTTGGGTGTGGTGGGATGGGTCCAGGCAAATTAATAGCCCCAGGTCCTGTTGACTGGGTGAAGCACCAGCTGGCAGCATAACTGATCAATGAGCTAAGTCCTGGCCTTCCACTGGCAGGGACAGACAAAGAACCCCTCTCGAGTCCGCCATAGAATCAACTGAGTGGGTATTCCTCTATGCTCACACAATATAGAAAAACATTAACATTTAGACTGGGGAGAAAGTAAGGTGCTGGCCTTGTAAGCATGAGGAGATGGGTTCAATAGTCAGAATGCATGTTTTAAAAATGTGGGCATTGTATAACATGCCTATTATACCAATGCAAGGGAGGCAGAAATAGGTCAGTACTTGAGGGTCACAGGCCAGCAAGTCTAGCTTATTTGGTAAGTCAAGATGAGACAGAAGCGCTGTCTCAAAGTAAGACAGAAAATAAAATCAAACAAGAACAGTGTACAATACCTGAAGAGCGAGACTTAATGTTGTCCTTGGACCTCTACACACATGTAGGCTTATAGACTTTCACATGTGAGAAAACACACGTCACATACACACATACAAGAAAAATATTAACATCTATCTCCTGTGGGACAAGAGGACTTATTTTATCAGCTTCAAGTCTAGAGAAGTGTAAATCTGTCCACTGATGGTTACAACAGATAAAAGATCTCACTCAATCACATGTCCAACTATCAGCTCGTAAAAGCATAGGGATATGGATCACTACCTAAAGCCCTTCAAAGGCCGTGAGGATGCTCAGAAACTTACATCTGTATGAAGTCCCATCACTGAAAAGCAAGAACGAGATAAGAAAGGGGGAAAGAAGATTTACTCCAGCAACTAACAGCTGGAGATACAATCAGAACAGCTGGCTTCTCATTCCACAAAGGCAGCACTGAAAAGAAAGGCCAGTTCTGATTAGATTCTTACTGACTTCAGGAAGATGGAAGGGAAACTCAGAAATCTAAGTTCAGTAGTGCAGAGAAGGGTAAAGACTTTAAAGGAATAAGGAGAGAATCTGGGCGTGGAAACACCCTCTAACAACGAGAAGGCCTGAGTCAGGATGCAGACAGAGGAGGAACTCAGAACACACGTTAGGTGCAGAGACCACAGGCTGAAGAGTGCAGCCACAGGAGAAGAAGTTCCAGGGCATAAAGCTGCTGATGACCCAACCAGGACCAGAGGCCCCGTGACTCCTGGCCCTCCCTAATGTCTTTTCTGCTCAGTTGCTAAGGAGCCTCAAAAATGAGGTGCGGTTTTAAAAACGCATTTGCTGTTTCTGCTAGTAAAATCCCTGCAAGAGGAAGGAGAGCTGCACTGCTAACAGTTTAAGAGACTTGGTTTTCATCTCAACTGTGGTGTAAAAATAAGTGTTCAAGAGCTAAGCTCACTCTTCCTGGCACAGAAGCAGCTATTAGGAGAAAACAGGGAAGTGGGTTTGTAAAGAAGAAATGGATTCATCACAAAACATCCATTCTTTTTGCAGTTATTGACTCTTCTCTCATAATTCACAGTTTAAGGAATACCAAACATTGTTGGGCCATCCTGAGAAGTGTTTTAACTCAAGGAGACTCCGTACCCTGGCACCAAACTCAATGGTGCATGATACTGTCTGGCCAGTGCCTAGGTTCTGTAGTAGCTCACAGCTTGACAAGAACAGGACAAACTAGTCATCAGATGGCTCTGCCCTAGGGTGCAGCATGAGCAAAACAAAAATAACATTTCTCCTACTTTCAAGGCCACTTCTTTCTTTCTAACTTTTAAAAACCTAGCATATTGAAAGGAACCTTGAGTACTCTTTGAGTACTTTACAGTCCGTGAAAATTGGCAGTATCTTGTTTGGAAGTGAGGGTTTATCTTTTCCTTGAGTAGATTTGCCAGTTTAGGACTTTTAAAAATATCTGTATCTTCAAAATCATTGTCACTTGCTGTTTTTTGAATATGACATGACCCCATGTGCATTAAAGTTCTGGTCACCCTTCTCTCGTGACAATGAGAGATGGTAGGGTATTTGGGAGATCGGACCTAGAGGAAGGGAGTTTGATAATCAGGCAGTTCTTTGGATGACATATTGGGACGCTAGGTCTCTTCTTTTTCTTTCTGATTCTTGGCTACCAGGAAGTAAGGCGACTAACGAATACACATACTTCCAACATGGTCTACTGTGCTAACCCTGGCCAAACAAAGCATGGGCGGAAATCTGAAGCCTTGAACATGAACATCCCTACTCCCCCATACTAGGGATTGCCAGACAGAGCTGCCTACTTGCCAGGCAAGTCTTGTTCTACCAATAAGCTATACGCCAACCTTCTTGTGCTTTGTTTTGTTTTGTTTTGCTTTGCTTTGTTTTTTTGTCTGTTTGTTTCACTTTGGCTTGTTTTTTTTGTTTGTTTGTTTGTTTGTTTCCTTTTGAAACAGGATCTCACTTAGCTGCCCGGGCTAGTCACAAACTCACTCTGCAGCCCAAAGAGGCCTTTCTGCTGGTCATAGACTCTGAAGTGGTGAGGGTTACAGATGGTGACACTGATTAAGCCTTTCCTCATTTTATGATCATTTTATGATGCATTTTGCCACAGGGACAGAAAGTAGGATGGCATTTTCTTCATCTATTCTTAATACAGCTATAGGATGCATGGCAGTGTTTCCAAGGGAGTGGTAGAGGAGCCACTGCACTCCCCTGCAGCAGGACTGCCACGCAAACACTTCTTCAGCCTTTAAATGAGCAAACCAGGTGTCTGGAGCTGCCCAGACCTCAAGTCACCCATGTAGTTTCCAGAATAATAAATAATCTTAATAAATAATGCATTTGTCTTCCCCTGAATAATAATTACTTTTTTGGAAAATAAGCCTTTAAAACTAAGCTTCTTCTAATGTTTTCTTGTCTGTGACATCGTCTCTGTGTCTACAAAACTGGACATACTGTCATGTTCTCCTGTTGTCTTGCCACGCCCTGCATTGCAACACCTTAGTGTGGTTTCACAGTAGCACCAACTAACATGACTGAAAATATGCTTTAAAAAATTGAGGAGAGAAGAAACTAAAGATGGAGTAGAGAGAGAAAGAGAAGAAAAAAATAAATGAAGGGAAGGAAATGGAGAGGGGCAAGGGACAAGAAGGAAGGAGGGCTGAAGACACAAACACCCATGGCTTCTATCCACGTGGGGCATCCTTTTGACTCCTCTCCACATTGTGAGTTCCATCTTCCCCAAGCAAGAACCAAATGCAGGGCCTCTGTCTGGGGCCTCTGCCCGAGAGTGTTTCATCAGCTCCACCCAGCAGGCTGCCGGCACAGGAGGAGGAATTATGTTCGTGGAGAGCAGATCTTTGTTAGGATGAGAACTCTTCTGGCTGCCTAGCTCTTTGCTGCTTTTCTTTCTAGCATCTCACGCTGATTCTCTGAAAAAAGGAAAATTGTGGCTGTCCCTGATCGTTTATCTGTGGTTTCCAGTGTGCTTCATGCATTTTTCTCCGTTCCGTTTATGCTGAGACTAGAAAAGAACATGCAATTATGTGAGCTCTTACTGCAGCATGAAATTGCTCGAGAAATAACGTGCATGCACACTGCCTGATCTCACAGCGATTGTGTGTTTTTTAAAACAGAGCCACTCTGTCGTCTTGGCTGGCCTGACTCACAGATCTCCACCTGTGATCCAGAGCGCTGGGATTAAAGGCATGCCCAAATACTATTGCACGTTTTAGCACACTATGTCAGTCTTCTTCACGCTGGAGCAGCATTCAACACAGTCACATCAGCAAGGGTAAATAATTGAAATATCTTCATGTGTAGTGTTTGATAGAATAGTTATACAGTTATAAGTCATTGTCCCTTCTAAGGATTCAGTTCTACTTATCCCTACCCAGTAGCTGATGTGGATTTCCCCTCTGTATGCTGTGAATATCATTGATTAATAAAGGAACTGCTTTGGTCCTATAGCAGAGCTATAAGGGAACAGAGCTTATAAGGGAACAGGCAGGGAAAACTAAGCTGAATGCTGGGAGAAGGAAGGCGGAGTAAGAGAGAAGCCAAGTAGCCCTACCAGAGATAGATGCCGGAACATGACCCCAGAAGCCACAGCGACGTGGTGATACGTAGATTAATGGAAATGGGTTAAATTAATATGTAAGAGTTAGCCAATAAGAAGCTAGAGCTAATAGGTCAAGCAGTGATTTAAATAATATGGTTTCTGTGTGATTATTTCAGGGCTGAGCAGCCAGGAACCAACAAGCAGATCCTTGCAACAAGTAGCCAAGCAAACAAATATAAACTAAGAAATTTCAATAGACTTACTTCATATCAGCATACTTCACACTCACACTCATACACACACACACACACACACACACACATGCTGGAAACCATATATGGCACTAACGACATTACTTCTAGCAGACCTTTGAGAAATTCGGATGGATCACAGAGATTTGGTACCAAAGTGAAGAGGAGTTGCTTTTACTTTCATGATCCTTAACGAGGTGGATCAATAGAATAGCTGTCACATTGTGGACGGCCATTAAATCTGCTAATTAATCAAAAATAAAGCTCATCAAAGCTTGCAGTATTTTTATTGTACTTCATTTTTCTACCATTAGCAGTCAGGGCACTGAAGAGCTTTCACTTCTAATTATAGTCTTGCCCAATTAATTCAATGATGCCCCAGTCTCGCTTTTATCATAAAGCAATCGTGAATAACACCCACAACCACTACCACCTAGGAGACACCGGGAGATGGCCTCCAGATGAAGTCAGAACTTGTCTCAGAAGAGATTGGGGCCATTGTTCATCACTGGCCTCTTCCTGCATTAATGACAAGGGAGGTCAACTAACAGTTTGCAAAATCTCTCGGGGAAGGGGGGATCTCCTATGCATGAAATCGTGGCTTTAAGGTGTCCCAAGCATTAATCAGCTGTTTTGGGGGGAGGGGCATCAGAAGCTAAAATCATTACAGGACTATGGCTAGCCTGTGTTTTGCTTTTATTGCATTTAAAGTTATAATTCCAGGGCTAGGAATGGGCAAGAGATTTGTCTGCTGCTCTCGCTGAAGTGCTTGCTGCAGAGCAAGGGAGTGACTTAGAGCCTGAGAGCATCTCATGCTGGACAGCCTCAGCAGCTCGCCTCAGCTCCATCCCGGAAGGAAGAACCAGGACTTTTAGAGCAAGCTGACGAGTAAGAATGGGCATATCTGCCACCTGTGGGTTGGAGATATCCTGCCTCACACAGTAATCAGGAAAGCAACTGAGGAAGATTTCTAATACTAACCTCAGGCCTCCACATGGAAATCCACGCGTGTGCCTGTACAGTGACATATGCACATATGCAACAAGGAAGCAACTATGCATACACATAAAGAAAAAGTAAGATTATAATTCTTTTCACTTATATTATTTATAATTTCTATTCCCCCCAAAACAAAATATAATCTGAATAAATTCCTCAAATCTCAAATGCTTAAATAAAAAGATTTAAAAATACCTGCTGATACCTTTATGTCAAATAATATTTGTAATATTTTTTCAAAAATAGCTTTTAGCCGGGCGGTGGGGGCACACGCCTTTAATCCCAGCACTCGGGAGGCACAGGCAGGCGGATCTTTGTGAGTTCGAGACTAGCCTGGTCTACAAGAGCTAGTTCCAGGACAGGCTCCAAAGATACAGAGAAAACCAGTCTCAAAAAAACAAACAAAAAAAAATGGCTTTTAAAAGCTTCCTCTTCTCCCTACCCAAACAACAAAAATTCTAAGCAAAAATGAAATCAAAGGCCCAGGACACACAGTGATTAAAGATCCTGGTGGTGGACAGGAACATGGCACAGTACTTGCTGCCCCAACGTGCAGATCTAAGTTCAGATCTCCAGAGCCCACAGTAAGCTGTGTACTTGGAGTCAAACAGAGATCTTGTCTTAAACGAGGTACAAGGCAAGTACTAAAACATGATTGTGCCCTGATCCCCCCCTGCACGCTGTGGCGTATGTTATCCTCTGCCCCCACCCCGTGCACATTGTGGCGTATGTTATCCTCTGAGCACCCCTCCCTTGTGCATACTGTGGTGTATGTTATCTTCTGCTCCCACCCTATGCACATTGTGGCATGTTATCCTCTGACCCTCCCCAACGTGCACGCTGTGACATATATTATCCTCTGACCCTCCCCAACGTGCATGCTATGGCGTATGTTATCCTCTGACCCTCTCCACCGTGCATGCTATGGCGTATGTTATCCTCTGCCCCCACCCCATGCACACTGTGGCACGTGCACACCTTCACTCACATTCATATGGAACACACACAGGAAAAAAAATTACTTCTTGTAAAAGGACATTTCTATATCCTCAAGTGTTGTAGGAGACCACTTATTTGTTTCTGACCACCCTCACTTGAAATAATCACGCAGAAACTATATTATTTGCAATACTGTTTGGCCAGTAGCTTAAGTGTATTTTTGGCTAAGTCATATCTTAAATTAACCCATCTCCATCAATCTGTGTATCGCCACGAGGCTGTGGCTTACCGGGTAAAGTTCTAGTGTCTGTCTCAGGCGGGGCTACATGGTGTCTCTGCTCTGCCTTCTTTCTCCCAGTATTCATTTTAATTTTTCCCTGCCTATCTCTGTTCTGTTTTGCTATAGGCCCAGAGCAGTTTCTTTATTAATCAATGATATTCACAGCACGCAGCGGGGAATCCCACAACACTCAAGTGATTCAGAAGCCAATCAAGAAAGAGAAGCACTAGCAGCAGTGACGGAGCATCTACAACACTTATTGTCAATGAGGTCAAAATGTACCCAGTACTAGTACCTAGCCCAGATTAAGGGGAACTTGTCAAGGAAAGTGTTTCTGGTGAAGCTTTTGACGGTTGGGAAGAAACAACTAAGCTAATTCCGAGGGAAAGGGGATGTATAGAAAATCGGTGGTCACACAGAGAAGCAGATGGCCACTTTAAAATCCAGAAGTTCGCATTAGAGTCATCAACTATCTCAGCGCCACCTCGATGGTGCGGTCCCTGCAGGCTGGACTCGCACAAGCTCTCTCCTTAGCACACAGCACAGTAATTCGTGCAGGGAGTTCACTCTGAACTTCCTTTTCTAATAGATACAGGAACTGAAACAATACTGGGAGAGTGTGACACTCACATCAGAGATAAAATCATTGAGAGTCTTCTGGGCAAAAGCAGTGCCTCAGGGAAGTGGTGAGGCTGAGCAAGGACTGTCCAGGAAGTGGTATTCCCCAGTCAGCGCAACTTCCCTATTTATCAGTGCTGATTATTGAAGTGAGAACAGAATAAGACAGCGCTCTTCGTGGAAAAATACGCAACGGCAGTTTCTTCTCTGTTATTATGCAGTAGTTTTTCCATTGTGAGTTTCTGTCCAAATCCGTCACTTACATCCTAGTGGTTTGTTCCATGACCTCACAATGAAGACAAGAGCCAAAGGCTTCTGCATAGAGCCAAGTAGAAACACAGGAGGGTGGGAGAAGGGGAAAGAGAAAATAATGGGTTCCTGGGGAAAATACTAAAGACAGACAACATGTTAACTTCTTCTGGTTCTGGAGCCAGCAGGCTGGATCTGGAATCAGAGTGTGGGTAAGTACCTTGTGTTTCACATCAGATGAAAACTGGAATGTTGCTAGAAAGATCACCACTCATTCATATTAGCAAACAGATTTTCTGGGTGAAGACCGGAAAATTAACTATTTCCTCTAATTTTTTTTTTCTCGTTTTGAAGATTTTCATTGTAACTACATCGTTTCCCTGTTTTCACCTTACCAGAGACAACTCTTTTCTCCAAAATCACATTTTTTAAACACAAAATAGGTCTTACTTTGTCTTAGAGTTCATCAAGTCTTTTGGGATTTAGTCTAAGTTTTCATAAGCATAAAGGTTACCAGTCACTCCACAGTCTCGGTCTGTCTGGGTGTTACAAATTAATTAAGGCTGAAATATTGACAAAAGCCTTGTCAGTTATTAACCCCAGCATGGGGTTAATTCAGCAGATACACAGTAGACGCTTTCCATTTCTGACCCAGAAGTGTAACCTAGGACTGGAGAGATGACTCCACAGTTGAGAGCACTGCTGCCCTTCCAGAGGACTGTGTGTGCAGGTTGGTTTTTATCAACCTGAGTCTTGGAGACAAGTTATGTGTGCTTCAGAGGGTGGAGTGGTCCAGGCCCTTTGAAGCCCAGAGGATTATTAATGCATCCCAGACATCAAATACTGAACTTCTTACATTATTGGATTATGGTTTTGCTTTGTTCGGATTATGAGTATGTTCTGGTTTTTCCCTCTTAAAATAAGAAAGTATTTATTGTTTTTGTCTTACAGGAGCTTGTAAGTTAAGAGATTTTAGAATCTTACAAAGGCTTTGGATATTTTAGAGGGATTTTAACATTAAAAAAGACTTCAGATATTTTAAAGAGACTAAACTCTTGGGGGAACTACACAAGATTTCTCTTTGTAGCCCTGGCAGTCTTGGATCTTGCTCTGTAGATTGGGCTGGCCCCAAATTCAGAGGTCTATCTGCCTCTGCCTCCCCAGTATGGGATTAAAGGCATGGGCCACCAACATCAGCTGAAACTGAATTTTTAAAATGTTTGAGTTGTTAAAGACTGGGGAACTTTGAAAAGTGAGGATGTTCTATATTGTGCTGTTGATATTAATATGAGATCTCAGAGATAAACAAGAAAGGAAAGGGTACATATTAATAAGTGATGTGCTTGTATATCAAATTGACAAGGGGTCAATTATGCTGGCTGAGCTTTGTCAGCTGGACACAGCCCTAGACATATCTGGGGAGAGGGAGTCTTAATTGGGAAAAAATGCCTCCATAAAATTAATCTGGCCATTTTCTTGAGTAATGATTGATATGTACTGTGGGCAGTATCCTCCATGGGCATGAGGTTCTAGACAGTATAGGAATGCAGGCTGAGAAAGCCATAAGGAGCCAGCCTGTAAGCAGCCTTCCTCCATGGCTTCAGTGTCCAGGTTGATAAGAACTCAGAGCTACAGTTTCTATAGATTAAGCATTGTATATGCTGTATGTGAAATAGAAGACTATGAGGAAAGCTTGGGTTGTGCTGTATAATGCACACATGAGCCCCACAAAGAGTACTGTGACTTTCAGTGAGCGCTCGGAGGCACTGCTCTGAAAGGAAGGGAGAAAGAGGCAGGTTCATTTTCCTCTTTACAAAGGCTCTGAAGAAGTGTCATCCATCTGGGCTCACCTTCTCTTAGCACATAGACATCTGACTCTTGGTTTGTCCAATGGTTGCTACAAGTTGAACAGTCTCAATGAAAGGGCCAGGGTCCTCGGAGCTTACACTTCATGTCTAAGGTGACTTTATACCGACACAGGAGGGTGAGCTCAACCTGATGCTTAAAAGCCTTAGACCACTTGCTTTGCAACTTTATTATAGTGTAATGGAACATGTCTATCATCAAGTACTCAGGAGGTTGAGACAGGAGGATGGCAAGTTTAAGGCTATTTTGGGCTTATTATAAAATCTTTGTTCAAAAATGCCAAACCAAAGTCAAAAAAGAAAAGAAAAGAAATCAAAGTTCACAAGAGCAGTGAGTAAGTGGGTTAAAGTGGTACAGCTGCTGAGAAGAAAGGCTGTGATTAAATTTAGGACTGATGACAATCATTTCTTACTGAGCCATTCCTCACCACTTTATTATTAGTTGCTATATGCTAAAGTGTAGGACACTAAAGTTGAATAAAATATCTTCTGTGACTTGAAGAAGCTTGTCAGAGAAGGTACTGATAAATGTGTGACTGGAGGAATGTCTGCTGTCCATGCTGGGCGCAAGGTCAGACAGTGTGACCATCAAAGGCCTGAGGGAAAGAAGAGAGAGCATGGAGCCCAGCTCCGGTGGACTAGTACTTCCTGATGTTCACCAAGGAGGCGTGTTCCCAGGTGATGCGTCTTAATACACTTGTCACTTGTCCTCACCCTTGCCCATTGTGTCAGCACCCAACCTTGTTTCCCAGCACACAGTACCCCATAGCCCTCCTAACTTCTACTTTTCCCTTCTCCGCCTCTGTATTCTGTAAAGGGAACTTCTGTCCCATCCTTAAGTCTTGCCATCTCCCCTTGCTGCCTACCTGATCCTGGCAGCGTGTCCAGCAAGCCAGCAAAATAAGAAAGCTTGTTTTCATTAGTGAAATGGAGGGAAATAAAGACAACATTCCATATGTTTATCTTTCCTCCCAAATAAAATCTTCCATTTATCACTCTATACTGAGCATGCCAGATCAATACTGTGCTTAAATATAAAAACGAAGCTATCTTGTTTTAGATTTTATAAAAAAATATTTTACAGAAAGAGCAGAGTAAATCTCAGATGGGATACAAGGACTACATTTTTTTCATTTCCGGTGCCTTTATTTGTACTTAAATTTAGACCCTCTTCTTTAAATTTTATCTTTTGCTTCTTGTGGAGTGCATGCACGCATGCCAACTTTTCATCACAAATTTGTGTCTCAATTATTTATGCTTCTATATATCCAAAAGTCTATGTATTTTTGTCTTTTTATAATTCTATGTTTGTGTATGTATATATGTGTATGTATATCTCTTTGTGTATGTATATTTCTCTTTACTCTCTAAATGTAACACAATCTAGCAACTATGCATAAACTTATGTGCCTATTATCTGTGTATCCCTACAATCTATCTTTCTTACGATGTACATACTCCTCTAAATAAGTAAATATATACCCATATATCCATATGTAGAGACAAAGGAATAGGAACCCATTTGTATAAGAAAAGGAATGCCCCAATCCTACATCAACCCTGGTGTTCAAACAAAACCCTCTGCTGTTAGTTGTGTGCTTTCACAAGGCAATTGTGTATGGTGACATGGGAAAAACACTGGGGTGTGAAAGCTGAGGGGAAGAAGTCACGTCCAAGGCCAGGAGGAGGCTGGCTGTGAAGTGTCCCATGTCAAAGAATAGTTAGCTCATGAGTGGGGCCAGCTACTCCCGAGTAGGGGTGAGGTAGGGCTGAAATCAGCATCCATCCAAACTTGATTTGAAATTCACTGCAGGTGTGAATCAAGAAGTTCAGTGCATCTGCCTGCAAAGGAGTCACAAAGGAAAATAAAGGCAAAGGTCTGAGGTCTTGGTGCTCGTCTTTCTTGGCTTTGAAGCCAAGGTCTTCAACACTTGAGTCCTTGGGTAGCTAACTTTTGAATGGAAGGAATATCCAAAGTGAAGTGCTTCCCCTGGGAAGCCATGGTTTTTTTGCCTGGGTGGTCTCAGGCACTCCCAAGCAGGCTGAACCTGAAGTGGCTCTAGGGATCAGGCAGGGAAGGCTGTCTAGGTCTCTGGGAAGAAGGCAGCCATGAGCTTGAGCAGGGATCCCAGGAGCAAGCACTTTGGAAAGCCTGGGTGGGCGACTGCACTTGCCTGTTGTAAGAGGAGGGAGAGAGTAAATCTGTTCCACAGCAGTTGCCAGCAATCCCAGGGCAGAAAGCATCCTTTGTTCACCTCAAGGACCACATTTTAAAATACAAATGTAAAAATGGGGATATGAGAGTTGAAAAGGAAAATTAACGTTTGTGGATTGGTATTTGCAAAAAAAATTAAATTTGATCGACAATGGTTATGCATGCCTTTATCCCAGCACTTGGGAGACAGAGGCAGGAGGATCTCTGTTTGAGGCCAGCCTGATCTACAAAGTTAGTTCTAGGGCAGCCAAGGCTACAGAGAGAAACTCTGTCTCAAAAAGTAAGCTTGAGAATAAAACAAAAATTAGTAGTTTTAGCTTTTCAAACATTTGTACTGAGGAGACACATGGCACATTCTCTTCAGCTTCAAGCACAATCAGGTGACATCTTTGATGAGGTAAATAAACTTAATTCATGAAAGAAGTGTTCCAACATATTATCCTGTCCTGACACAAGCTAGAGTCATCAGAGGGGAGGGAACCTCAAGTGAGAAAAATGACTCTATTTTTGTAGACAAAGCTGTGGGGTATTTTCTTAGTTAATGATTTACACAGGACGGCTTAGTCTATAATAGCTATACCAGCCCTGCGCTGGTGGTCTTGAGTTCTGTAAGAAAGCAGGTTGAGCAAGTCACGATGAGCAAGCCAGTAAGCAGCACACCTCCATGGCCTCTGCATCAGCTCCTGCCTCCAGGTTCCTGCTCCGTTTGGGTTCCTGCCCTGATGGGTTCCTATGATGATGAACTGTAATATAAATGAACAACCAAATAAACCCTTTCCTCCTCAGGCTGCTGTTGGTCATGATGTTTCAGCACAGCAGCAATAACCCAAACTAAGATACAATCCCAAATGGAATTTTTATATTGGACGTTGGTAAATTTTCCAGCAATGAAAATTTTGGGGAATAAGTAGAATGACCATTTGAAAAATGTATTAGATACATTACTATGTGATTCTTAATACTCTAACCTGTATTAAACCTTATGCATCTGATTTTACCATATGATTTCTCAGATTTTTCCCAAATTTCTTCCACAGACCCAGTTCCTACGTCAAGGAAGCCTAGACAGATATGGTATTGCCCACATCTGCATTCTTTCTAACCTTCAAATGAACATCTAAGAAGCTATCTCCAATTGATGATGATTTGCAATCTAGTAAATGCCACTTGTAATAGGAGTCCGCTTGTTCATCCCGGCGGCCTGGCTAGCTTAGCCCCGAAATAAACACACAGAAACTGTATTAATTAAATCACTGCTTGGCCCATTAGCTCTAGCTTCTTATTGGCTAACTCTTATATTAATTTAACCCATTTCTATTAATTTGTATATTGCCACGTGGCAATGGCTTACCGGCAAAGATTATAACCAGCGTCTGTCTCAGGCAGAGGATCCATGGCATCCTTCTGACTCCACCCTTCTTTCTCCCAGCATCCAGTTCCATCTTCCCTGCCTACCTAAGTTCTGCCCTATCAACATGCCAAGGCAGTTCCTTTATTAACCAATGAAAGCAACACACAGACAAAAGGACCTCCTATACCAGCCACTCTTTAAAATAAACAAACAAGAACAAATTAGCTTTCTCCAAAGGAGTCTCACTGGGGAAATAAACTACTTCTAAGTGGATGCCCTATGTGCAGCAGCTGACAGCCAACAGAAAACAAACACGGTGGCGTCTTTTGGAGGTTCCTTGTCTCAGAACATTGCGTTTAGGCAAATTCTATTTAGTTAGTTATTTTTATTTTTTATTTTATTTTTTTATTCTATAGGTCCTTTCCATATATATTATGGCTCTTGTGGTTTATGTCCTTGTGGAATTTCTGAGCATGGGAGCAAATGGGTGTCTGCCTCTGTGTCTGTTTTTTGCGCCTTTTCTTGGGCTCTTTTCCTTCTACCTGTTTTGTCCTAGTCAAGTTTGGTTTTGCTTTATCTTATTATGTTTTATTATTTTTCCTTTGTTCTCTAATGAGAGACAGAAAGGGGGTAAATCTTGAAGGGAAAAGAAATAGAAAGGAACTGGGAAGAGGAGGGGGAGGGAAAATCAGAATCAGAATATATTGTGTGAAAAATCTAGTTTCAATAAAAGAAAAATATTTTTGAAAGATTGTATTATATTTATGTGTGTTTAATAAAATTATCCTTATATATGCCAGTACTGCAGCATATAGTCTATTTATTTAAAGACTCTGATTAAATTGAATGTGATGTAATAATTGTATAAGCACTTGGTAGAGGGAAAGACTATAAAGACATGTTCAGATATGTCTAACTCAGGAATTAAAATGCAGTGTAATGAATTCATAAATTTTGATCACTGAGCCAGTCTTTAAAAGCCTTGGGGTCAGTCTGGGCTTTCCAAATATGGGAACTCAAGAGCTAGCACCAGTGAGTTAATTACTATAGGATGGATTAAATCACAGCTTCTCCGGGCTAGGGAGAATAAGTGGGTCTAATGTGCCTGAACGCCATCCCCTTTAAAAACAAACAAAAAAAACAATTTTCAGAATCTTTATTTAAACCAACATTCAAACAGCTCATTTTCTTTAAGGGTATGGTGACAAGACCTTTCCTGCGGACACAGCACACAGGTCTACACACCCCAGATCGGAAGCCTATGACAGACCAAAGGACAGATACCAAGTCCGACACCAGTGATTTTTATTGGAATTACTACCAGGAATATGGGTGAAGGGTTATTTACAGAAGCTAAAATGATTCAAAGACAACGGCATCACCCAAACCACCCCAGCACAGGTGACAACTCGCAAAAGTTGGGAGCTTGGAGCATACCATACATAATGCAGGGGCTCAACAGTTTAGAAAGTTGGTCTAAACCTATTTCAGTCAGCTCTGCTGGTTTCTGCTGCTTATGGGCAGCTATTCAAGTCTCAGAGTCTTCTTTGCAGCTCAGCTCGTCTAAGAGTGGCTCTCAGCAATCTCTATGCTTACTCTTGGGAAACTGGATCCTAGTGAATATAGTCAGTTTCTGGGACTTCCTGAAGTCGTTTTGAGTTGTTTATTGTCTGACTTAAAGCACTTCCTTGAAAGATGGAATATTTTTCAATCTAAGAGAAAACTGATACACAACCTGTGGCCACTGGAAGGTTGCCCACACTCCAGGAGATGACCCTACACCTATGTGTATAAGGACAGCACTAATTAAACTCAGTGGGTTAAAAATAGAAATGAAAAAATAATTAAAACTTTTTTTTTAAAAAAAGGACATTGAACTAGAAAGATGAATTAGTGATCAAGGACCCTTGCTACTCTTACAGAGGACCGAGGTTTGCTTCCCAGCCTTGACATGGTGGCTCATAACCACCTATAACTCCAGTTCCAAGGGATATGGTGCCATTTTCTGACCCCTCCAGCCACTATACACACACATGCTACACATACTGACATGCAGACAAGTCAAGCATACACATAAAATATAACTAAATCTAAAAGCATTTTTTGAAGAAGCACATGGTTAGGAAAGAGATGCTGTGGTGGGTTGTCCTAGAATGAAAGGCGGGTGTGACTAAGATGTATTATATAGACAGAAGAGATTTCAAAGAACAAATAAAGGGGAAAAAGAATTCAGCTGAGTCCTAAGGAATCTCTGTGAGCAAGGCTGGAAGTTTAGCAGGAAATTCTCTTCATTCCTGGCCCTCTGTGCACAGACTACCCATGCCTCTTCCTATTGGAAATGGCTAATGCCCACTCCTAACTTACCTGCTCTGTAGCCCCTGATATATATTCAGGCCTTCTGTCTGTTTGGTTTAGTTCCAGTTCCTGGGACACACACTTGCTTGGTTTACTTGAGTGTTTCCTTAGGCAACAAACACAGTCAAAGCAGGGACACAAAGATCTCTAGAGAACAGACTCTAGCAAGCAAGCAACAGAGACCAAAAACTATCGCTTAAATTCTCACATTTTCAGTATCATGCTTGATTGCTTGAAAGAATATAGAAAACATTCTATCTTTGGCTTGATTACAAAAGCATAAAAGAGGCAGGTTGTATGTGAGAAGATCAGAAAAAGCACTATATAATTAGCAATTGCGTAGTGGTACATAAACACTAACATTTCAAATGTTTTGGAGTATAAATATAGACGTTAGGATAGATCATGTGGGATGAAATATGAACAGGAGACAAATCTGTAGCTAGAATTATGTGCTTCATTATCTCATAGAAGTCCACATGCAGGCTAAAGCCAGAATAATACCCAAATACAGAAATAAAATTCCCTTAAGAAAGTCAAGAAGAGATGGTCTTCTCTCTCAGGGACTGCAAATCTACAAAATATTTAATAGTCCACCTTATAAGAACCTATGTTTATATGGCAAATTTGGATTTATTTGAAGTTAATATGACTGGGCCTGTTTATATCGGCACATTTAGAGTTAGCATCTTCAGTAAATGACCTCCTCATTCCTGGCATGCATCTGATGCCAACACCCTCTCTTTTTTTTTTTCTTTATCTTTCCCTTTTATGAAAAATAGATTTCCCCCCTCACACAGTATATCCAAACAATACACCTGACTCCAATTTCCCCTTCCTCTGCTCCTTCCAGTTCCTCTACAGCATGCCAGGCCCTTATGAAAAATGAAGGAACCAGACACCTACCCCATCCAAATCCACCCCGTTTCTGTCTCATTAGAAAACAGAAAACAAAAAAA
>JAQHUG010000014.1:12258625-12294084 GCA_028555095.1 Dicrostonyx torquatus
AGCTCAGTCTTCCTACCAGCTCCCATAACTTATATTAACCCATTGTTCCCATCCATGCCAGGCACATTTCTCCATGCCTTTTCTCAGCAAGGCAGCTTACATCCTGCTTCTCAGAGGGACTGCACAGGAATGCCAAGGGAGCTTCCTGCTTCCCAGACGGTCTTCTCGCCCTGCCTCTACTTCCTGTCTGGTTGACCTGCCTATACTTCCTACCTGCCCAATCAGCATTTATTTAAAACATGATTGACAGAATACAGACACATCTCCCGCACCAATTTTTAAACTGCTGAACCCAGTATTACCTCTACAACATTGGTTTCCTCTATAAACCAACAGTTTACAGTGCCTTTTTCCAAAACTTCTAAATGAGCTGGAAGAGAATTCATTTCCCTTTCAAAAACTGGTCACTTCCATTTGGATTTACTGATGTTGCTTCCCCATCTCTTTGTCTGACTTTAACCCCAAGAGTCCACTTAGTGAACAATTGTTATTTTCAGGTTCCTGGTATGTTCCTAGAAAAATAATTCAGGCTTGCTCTCCATCACAGTTAAGGGCTGTTGGGGCTGAGCCCACTCAGAAGAGGTTTATATTTATAGTTTATAATTATGCTCACAATATAAAAGCAATATTTATCACCAGTGTGATAAATCTGTCCCAGTGTCTGGGTGGCTAAAAGAAAATAACCATGATCTATCTCAGCTGGTCCTCAATAAAACAGCTCAGACACTTTATTATTCATTCGCCCTTTAAAATTAGACCAAGCTATCTGCTTCTTTCCTTTCAAAATGTCAACTTTTTCCTTCCAAAGCATAGTCCAGTTGAGGTGCTACAGTATTTGGTTTTGGCTTGCTGTGAGGCGTGTTAGGGCAGAGTGGAGGTTTTCATACAGCCGTCTGTCGGCAAGTCTTTAAGTCCCATCCCTGTTGACAGTCAGTGAACCCTCCAGCGGAGGTCAGAAAGCTTCAGCGAGGTCAGCGAGCAGAAGTTAGGAAGCTGTGCCTTCTTTCCCATCGATGCTGACCCTGTCCCTATGTACCCTGTTTTGCACAAGTGATCGCTTCACCTACTAGTGTGTTCCCCTTCTCCACCTACAAAGTTCCTCTCACTAGAGGAGAAATGGGAGAAAGCTCAGCTTCAGTCTGTCTCACACTGACTCACACTCTTTTAAATTCACTGAACGAATCTTTAAATTCTTTCCTAAGGAACTATCTCTCACACATCTTCTTCTGTTGTTTCTCACCATTGGTTTTCTTTTCTCATTCTTCATATCTTCCACTGTTTAAATAGGCTTCATTTTACACCTCAGCACCAAGTCTATACTAATGACATATTCCCCTGTGACACCCCTGAGCAATCGTGGAGTCCTCCCTCAGCAATAGCATGAGACGCTCTGGTATCTCTTTCCATCCCCATATCGCCTGAAGGTACTGGGTTGATCTCTGCACAGCTGGCATCAGTCCCAACATTAAATCATAGAAACAGCTAATTTAATCATAAAAACACTTACTGTGAGTCATACAGCCTCCTGACATCTTTGAACATATTAATACATCCAGCTTCTTCATAGCTCTATGAGTTATGAGCTACTGATATTATAATACTGATAATACTGATATTATCCCAATGTGACAAATGCCACTGAGACTTTACTGGCAAAGGCAGATAATCCTGGGTACCCACCCATTCCAGCCTCACTCTCCAGTGTGTGCTGACTCTTCTGCATGGCATCAGGAGAACATGACTTAAGTCAAATCACAGGCTGGGAGGTAGCTCTGTTGGTAGAGTGCTTGTCTAGCATACACGAAGCCCTGGTTCAGTCTCCAGCACTGATTTAGCTAGATGTGGAGGTGCACACCTGTGACCTCATAATCCCAGCACTCAGGAGGTAGAGACAGGAGGATCAAAAGTTCAGGAAGGTCATGAGGAGAATAAAGTCATCCTGGGGTGCATAAGACCTTATCTCAACAAAACAAAAGTGACAAGTAGAATCTGAGCTACCCAAATTAAAAGTCATGTCACTGGAGCCATTTCAGTATACTCATGGATTTAAATACCTGTCGTCATGGTGATGAATGCCTTTAATCCCCGCATTTGGAAGACTAAGGCAAGCAGATCTTTATGAGTCCAAGGCCAACCATGGTTACATAATTGACCACGTTTCATAAAAGGAAAACAAAAGCAAACAAATAAAACTGTCAGTCTTCAGTATCTGATAATTAGAAAACCCCACCATCTCATAACTGCCAAATGAAAAGGGCAGCAAGATAAATTCCATGTAATTATCCCACAGATCATGGTAGAAATGAGGGAAGAGCTCTAATCTCTGTACTGGGAGCATAAGACCCTATCATCTTCTACATACAAACACCAGCAAATTATTTCTTCTACCCAGGAGTACTGTGTAAGGCAACTCAAAAGAGTGATAAATTGTTCAGAAACAATTAGAAATCCTGTGGAATTTTGATCTCCCAATGTGTCTGGGAACAGACTCTGCCTTGTTTCTTCCACCAAGTGACAATAGGCCTAACATTGCCTTCTCTCGCATGCCAAACAAGGAAGACCCAGCTAGGATTTTAAAACTCACATAGAAATACCTGAATCTATCTGAAGCCTTTTATGCCAACAGTTGAAAAGCATTGGTGAAGGATTTTTTTTTCCTTTTTGAATTTTCAAGTATTTTTCCTTTTATAGTCATCAGTACATGGACTAATACAATTTCAAATCAGTGTAATTTTATCTACATTTCTTCCAGTTGCTTAAATTCTAAAAGTAAAGAATGCAAGCTGTGGAGATAAATTTTATAAATTCATTAACACTTAGGTTTGTTGCTTCATAGTTGATTCCATTGATTAAATTATTTTTTCATTTAGTTCTGTATACTTTCTCAGTAAAATATTTTTAGTGTATGGTGGCATTTATTTAAAAGTAAAAATGATCCCATTCAACCTTAAAATTAGGATATTTATACATATTTGAGACATTATATCAATTTTTAGTTTTTCATCAACTAAAATAACTTAAGGCATAAGTGTATTTTCTCTATTTCATTTGCAAATAGCTTCCTGCGTGCACATCCTAGGTATCCCCTAAACTAGTGAGAAATAGCAAAGTCCATGGTTCAGTTGGCCTTTGGATCCCTAAAATGTTATTCTTACATAATCTCATTCAACTGTTTTCAGAGTTTTCTAAACCAGGCTTTCATTATATGTCAAAATCTAAGGAGGAGAGCTTGAGTTATGGGCCAGTACATGTTCAGGATTGTTCTACCTTCTCCAGAGGATGTCAAATATAGAAATGATACTCCTTGGGAATACATCTCAAAAGGTAGCATCTGTTCTGCCAGCAACCGCACAGGGATGTGGAGAGGTCTCCTTCCAGCCCGCAGCACTGGGACTGCAGCTAGGGGTGCCAAGTCCCACCTCTACCACATCCGGCCAGGCATGGGTGAAAAGCTAGTTCTGGCTTCTACAGTGCAGTAGGGTAAATAGTGATGAGAGCAATCAATTTTACCTCAAAGTAAGTACAAAATTCCACACACAGAAAAAAATTAATGTTTGAAGAGACAGAAATGCCCAGTACTGCAATTTGATTATTATACACTGTTTTGATGTATCAAAATAACGAAATGTTCCCCATAAAGAGGCCATTACAGTAAAATATCTTACTAAAGTAATAATAAAGGAGGAATATTCAACCTACTTATGCATCAAAGTATTATGTCTTTATGGCTTTTATTTATGGCTTTCACAGCATCTTCTCATTTTTCAGCCAACAATCTACACTCCTTCAACCAGAGTTTTATTTTTACCATATAGTAGATAAAATTATTTTAACATTCTTATGAGTACAAAAATACACAAAGAAATTTCAAACATGTTTTGATTAACACCAACAGCAATGACAGCCACAACTCATAAATCCATGGCAACCATGTTAAGATATATAGAGTGCTAGTTATAAAATCTAAAAGAGGGAGTTGTTTATTAAAAATGGGAAACCTGTTTTTGAGATGTTTTGAATTGTTTTCCCTACCCACAAAATAGGAATGTGTCCAAATTTATCCACAGCTGGGGCATCTTAAAGCCTTCAGCTACTCTATAAATTCAAGTCTTCCAAAAGGAAGTTAGTACATACCAATACTACAAAACCAGAACATACCTACCCTACTGTGAATCAGAAAGTGGTTCTTCTGAGCCATAAATTGTTTATAATCTATTCTCTTGAAGATATTGTAGAAACATTTTTGTTTGTTTGTTATTGTTTTTTGAGACAGGGTTTCTCTGTAGCTTTGGAGCCTGTCCTGGAACTAGCTCTTGTAGACCAGGCTGACCTCGAACTCACAGAGCTCCACCTGCCTCTGCCTCCCGAGTGCTGGGATTGAAAGCGTGTTCCACCACTGCCCAGCTGTAGAAACGATTTTTAATAATTACAAATCACAAGAAAAATTCTAGGGAAAAATGTTTCAACCAGAACACTTCATTGTCAAGTGTCATTTAGTTGGTGGCATAGCTCATGGAATATTATGTGCATAAGCTCTCAAGTACCAAACACATATAAAATGTTGTTTCTGTTTTTATTAATTCATTGAGAATTTCATTCCATGTATACTGACCATATTCACCCAACTCCTTCTAAATCCATCCTACCTCCCTCCCCTCCCTCATTTCTGTGACCTCTTTTTATTCTAGTAACCCATGGACTCTAGTTTGAATTTCCCCTATGCTTCTAGCTATGGGGCATCCATGGAAGCATGGTCAGCCTACCAGGAGCCATACCTTTGAAAAATCCTGACTCTCCCTTTCACAGAGGCCATCAATTGTACATAGCTCCTTAGCTAGGGGTAGGGACTCATGAACCCATTCCCATCCCATACTAGGCTGTTTGCCGGCCTGATCTCGTGTAGGTCTTGTGCAGGCAAACCTCCACTGCTGTGAGTTCATGAGTGCTGTGGTCTTGTCCACACATAAGAATTTAAGCACCATCCATTTAACTTTTCTCCAGATTAACGTGATATAAAACAGCTTGTGTGTAGGTTTGCTCCGCCTTTTAAATATATAACTAAGAAGTAATGCTGTGTAATACTGTCAGAGAAGGGTTACCTCCCACACACAGGCTGCCTCCAGGCAACCCGATCCACCCCACAGTTAGGCAGTAAAGCCAGTTGAGAACTATCACTCAATGACACCTTAGCAACCACACCCTAAGGGCTTTGCTTTTCTAGTTTATAATTTTCCAAACAAGTGCACCCAGGATGCACTCTGCGCTGTCAGATCTCCTTGTGCTGCTGTGATTGACAGCACATCCATCATCATTTCTTCCTCACTGATTGGGAATGTCTTCTAAAATGAATCTGTTGTCTCGGTATTAGGCATGCCCAAGAGAGGTGCCTGTTCATTCATGGTCAGAAGTGTACTGAGCTGTCCACATTACTCAACCTCTCTTTCAAGAGGGCCACTTCCCTCTGTTCTTGGGTCTTTCCCAAACAAGACATAGAGGAGAAATATAGGAAGCCATAGAAGATTCTCCTTTAAATAGTAGACTTCCTGAGGAAGTGAACTCCCCTGGATCCATATGCTTCTTTGATACTATTTGTGTTGCTTCAGTCCATATTGGAAGAACATGTAGACCAGAAAAGTATTTTTGGAAGGAGCAGTGGTAGATATAACAGTTAAGTCATTCTTTCCATGCACCTGGCATCTCGTTAATTCTTTGGCTGTATATAGATGCTGCTTAGGTATTTAAAATTAGACTATTCAAAAATGAAGGAAACTCACTTATTGGAAAAGGATTGCTAAGTCATAGAAATAAAGAACACAAAATGCAATTGTCATGGCTAAGTGTTGATAAAGGTAAATTGGCAGCAAAGAGGTAAACTATTGGGCAGAAGGGTGAGGAGTGGGCAACAGTAGGGAAACCTTTCTTTGGAACTTAAAAACATGAGTAATCACACAAATTGCAAGGGTCTCTGAAGTGCTGTCTTTCCAAAGGGACATGAAATGCACAAAGACTAAATTACCAGGGAAGAATATCAGTGTCGCGTAGGTATTTAAGAACACTTTTAACTCTAGTTTTCCTTTAATAAGAAGATTGGGGACTCTATTAATCTTGAGTCATATATATCCCAAAGTCTAAGTTAAATTTTGCCAAGGGAAAAGACGAATGAATGTAATTGGGAAGCACGGCCACTTATTAACTATTGAAAGGGCATTCCTGAACTTGAAACTAGTTTACAAGATTCTATACTAAGTTATGTGTTTGATGTTGTCCCTCTGTCTGTAAAAGCCATCTGGAAAACAAACAAAGCTTTGCTTGGAATCAGAGTGAAGATTTCTTCCTGTAGCCAGTTGCAGTGTTCTGGAAAACAGACATTGGTTCCTCATGGACTCTTCACACATTATGCTCAGTGAATAGCTAGCAAAAAGAAGTTCAACATTTTAACATTCAAGAGTTTGTTATACCTGAAACGCAAGGGTGTGTCAAACGATCATCAGATTTGTAAGAAAATTCAGCCAAGTAGCAAGACTCCTGCACATTCGCAGACATGAGTCCAAAGATGATCTCCTGACTCGGCAACTCAACGACCAACCCACCTTAAAGGTTCTTCACAAAGTTCAGGCAGCCGCATGAGCCTGGAAGGTCCACATGGGTCATAGTGTTTATGTGTGGACTATTCCTACAACGAAGGGCTTGTATCCATCACGCGTTCATGGCCACCAAAATGATACCTCAGACAATATAAATTCCCTCAGCATAAAACTGGCCAAGAAAATAAGCATTGTGTAAGCAAGAATTATTCACTGAAAATCCATGCGCTCCACGTGTTTATTTAGAATTTATCCCCGTGTTCTAATACAACTCTCGGTTTGGTAGAAATGGAGGAAGGTTCCATGAGGCTACCCATTTAAGGAAAATTAAATAATGCATTGTATACAGGTTTTTAAAACTAGGGAAACTTGTGTGCTTTGCTCCTCAAGTCCGGACCTGAGTTCCATTCACAAACTGCAATGTTTCATGTTTCAGTTCTACATAGCAGGCAGCATTAGCTGGATGTTTTAAGTTAAATCTGTATAAGAAAAATCTGCAAGACAGTATCATTCTTTGGGAGTTTAGGGGTTTTTTGGTGTCTGCTATTGATGTCTTGAGAGACAGCCAAAATGTTTTATTATCTAACTTCTCTGACACTGTGAGAACAACATGTTCTAAGTACAAGCCCTAATCGCCTGCAAGCAGAAACAAGAACCCAAAACACAAGTCCCAGAAAATATGCAAGACATGACTCACAGAAAATGTAGGAGTGACTTTCCTTCCATGTGTGCTATGTAGACTCTGGAGAATTCTTGATGGGGTAAAGTAATAAATAATTAATAATTATAAAATAATAAATAATTCACCAGTCAGAGAGAATAATTAGCTAACCCGGTAGTGGAAAAGTGCAGACAGTGTTTCAGAATGGCTCAGCCCCCCACCTCCAGCTGCCTTCAGTTGGCAGGTGGAACTGCCCACTTGCAGATGTAACCTCAGGGTTAGACTCAGAAACACAAGTGTAAAGAGTGCTGCTCATGACAGGCTATCTACTGTACACTGTACACTATGGGGCATCTAATGCAGAATAAGACCCAAAGTGTGGTCTAAGGATATTGCCTGATAGTGAGAGACAGTAGCTCCAATTGCTACTGTGAGTATAACATACCTTGCTAAGTGTTATTATAAGTGTACAACAATATCAGGGAAGTACAATACTACAAAAACATTGCTCACAGTGTCGGGAAAATTCAAGACTGAAACAAAGCATACAGTGTGGTGGAATAGTCTGTACAAAGAAGAGCGGGACAAAGAGACCCAGGAAATGGAATTCAGTGAGGAAATATTGAATCAATGCAGAACATAATGCAGAACAGTAGTTTCAGTGAGCATGAAGGGCTCAAAGCGATGGAGAAGCATGTGTGCCAATCACAGGCTGGGGCTCCAGCATGCCTTGACAGCTCTAAGGCAGCAATCCTAGGGAGAGTCAATCTCATCTGTGAAAGCTGTATAAAATGCCTAAAGATTAAATTAACTGATAGATTGTAAAATAAAGACACTAAGAAAGACATTTTTTTACTTTCATGTATGTTCACTGACTTTCAATTTGTTTTCACCAGACAAATTCTGGTCTTCTTATCCCTGAAGCAGTGACTGAGGTTCTGCCTTCCAACAAGCCAACAGTGTGGACACAGCGCTACAGAACTCACATACTCTTCGAGAAATCCTGTCTACAGCTCCAGGATGAAGGGGAAATCCTCTAGAGCTCTCCCAGCTCATGTGGGTCATTGAGAGAATCAAGACACCAACATACTGCCTACATACCTGGTACACAGTCCCCTTGACAGATGCACAGGCGATTGGACCAGGGGCTTTGGAAACTGAACTTTCAGTTGGAGATGAGAAAATGTTCCCAATGAGGTTTAGAAAAGTAACTCTCTGATTTGTGGATACATAAGAATCACCTAAGAAGACTTGTTTGAAAAATACAACTTTCTGTTCCCTACTTCCAGAGTTCCCCATTCACAAGGCTGAAAAATGAATTCATGAAATCTTTGGTTATGATAAAATGCCAATCAGAAAACACTGGAAAACGTTTGTGTGTTCGGGGTAGTTGTGTATTAGGAATGTTCGTGATGTCTGTCTGCACATGTTCATGGAGCTGTGTGGACATGTGTGCAGAGGTCAGAAGTCAACACTGGGTATCTTCTCTAATCGCTCTCACCTTAGTTTTGGAGGACCAAAGAGCTCCTGAATCTGAATAGATTCAATAAACCAGCAAGCTTGAGTCACCTCCTCCGTGCACCTCCCCAGCCCTGAGATTACATGCATGAACCACCCCATTCAGTATTTTAAGTGGACTTCTGAGGACCAAATTTAGGACCACATGCTTGAGTGGTGCACATTTTAGCTACTGAGCCATCTCTTCAGCCCCTAGATGTTTCCCCAGTGAGATCCTTACAAGCATTCTACAGCATTAGCTTTCCTGTCAGCTTCTTCTTTGACATCATATCTGATTTCTAGCAGGTACACCCTGATCGATTTCAGGTTCTGAGTAGCTACACACACTAAAACTCACAGATAAAGCAGATAGGAGACACATTTAACTAATTTGGTTATCCTTAAGTCATGTTTGATCACTTAGTATGCAAATTTTTGCATCTTAATCATTATAATTACCTATCTAAAGAGACATTTTCTTGATCATTGTCCCTGCAAGATTTTCAGGTAATTAGTATGGAAAATATTTCCATTTATCACAGTTACTTCCCAGTGAGTCATGAACTCTAGCCAATTAGAGAGTGCTTCATTTGGGTGAATGGGTGTCAATTAAGTATCACAAGCCAATATTTAGGATCAGAATTCCCAATTAGGAGCCATAGAGCAAAACAAAACCAGTCAATGGACACTATAATAGCTCAATTGTAAAGAAGTTTACAACATAATTAGATTATTATCTGCTCTTCCAGAGACAGATGCTAAATGCTGCAGCTCTCGATAGCACAACTGGAGTTTGGTGCACCACTGGGCTAAATCCAAAGCCAGTTTCAAGGAGCATTTTATTGAAAACACATTATTTATTAATTCAGCAAATTATGTAATAAGAGACACATACGAAGAACCTAAGTCCTGTAGCCTCGGTGTGCTTTTCTCTAGACCACTCGGTGACCATAGAGAGGTGAGAGCTCTGTCCCCAAGGAGTCCCTGGTTAATCCATAAATGAGATCAGCTACCTGGTGTGAATCAGTCAGCGCTGAAGGTGGTGGTCATGTCTGAGTGGCTCACTCCTACATTCCCAGTGCTGGACATGGAATCTGTCACACAGAAAGTATTTAATAAAATATTTAACATCAAACTTTTCCTCAATGGAGAGAAACAAGGAACCCATTCTCTCTCCCACTGTCCCTAATAAAAGAATTCATTCTTTCTCCCCAGGAGGTGGAGTCTGCTACACAGGAAAGCCAAAAACCTGCTCAGAGAACAAAAGAGGCAAGATATTAGTGGCCATGGAGATTCATTCCCAAGCTTATTAGAGCCCAGGGAATACAAATTTTATTTTTAGTGAATTCCACTTAAAAATAACTATGACAATTATGACTTTAAAGTTTATTTTTAAAATTTTGTTCATAAATATTATTTTCACTAATACCTTATGTTTCTCTCCTCCTCTCACCTTCAATAATAATAGGCTTTAGATTTAGTGTTCATGAAAGAAATGTTCTCATACTAGAATAAGAATGTAATAGCAAATCCACAGTTAGCTTTTATGAATGAGCTCAGGTCCATTTTTCCTTGTCACATGAGTATATCTTTTGCAATTCATGCAAAATTATTACGATCATTGGTAAGTGGCCTGCACCACTATTTATTGAAAAAATAACAAGAAATTTAAATAATAGATAAAATAAGGTTTTTTGAGCTAAATTGAGTGAAAACAGCATTCAAGAAGTTGGGTGTCTATTTGGGTTACTATCACAAAATTCAATGATTCGGGCAGCTTATAAACCTGCAATCTATTTTTGTGTTCTGGAGATTGGAAGCACAAGACTAAGCCACCAGCAACTCTCTCTGCGTGGTTTACACTTGGCATTCTTTGGCTATGGTGTCAAGCAGACAAGGGGTAAAGAGCTCCCTGGGGCTCTGTTGTAAAGTCACCGATCTCACTGCCTTCATCATCAAGTCATTCGCCCAAAAGCCAGCCTCTGACGGCATCACCTTAGGAGTCTATAAAGACTTGATCAAAAATAATTGGGCTAAGGGTGGAGATTATGTATGCAACACAGATGACACCCTGGGCTTAATCCTTAGCAGCGGACCTATACATACATATATGTGTACATGTATATGTACATGCACACATACATCATACATATGCATACACATACAACTGCATTTACCCATGGTTACCAAAAGTTAATTCAATGAATTATAAGAGAGAATATTTCGTGCCTCTATTTTTATTAAATGACTTGCAGAGACAGTGAAATAAAAAAGGCACGCTATGGCCCATTGTTCTGAACTGCTTTTCTATTCCCTACGATTTTGAATGGATATTTAAAATTTTTCTTGATTTGGTTCAAAACCTGGAGCTACTTCAGCTCTTTTCCAATGACCCTCTGAAGAACCAGGCACAGGCAGCAGTTACTCACAGCCAAATGCCTGAAAATTAGAAACCGCCAAGAATGCTGTTCCCGCTCTTTCTACCCACTCCATTGTGTCGTGCCAACTCTTCAGAATAAACTGTACCAACAATGCAGGCTCATAACTGCAACCTGGCACAGGAGTGTTTATGGTTTCGGGCTTCTGCCCCTGCTTGGGGCTGCCCGGAGAAACAAGGCTCCCAAGTCCTTGTCCTGCAGCCCTGATGGATCAGCAACCCCCTTATGCGGTAATTTATAGACTCTGGAACTGTAAGTGTTGCCTCTCTCCTTCCCCGTGGCACACAATGGACAAGGTGTGACACTGTAACCAACCAAAGATTCAGGAAGGAAGGGCTTAAGGAGATACAGTTTGGCGTGAGGAAAAGGCATGACGTTAGGAGCCAGGAGCAAGAGGTAGCTGGTCACACTGCACCCGCAGTCAGGGAGCAGGAATGAATGTTGATACTCGAGGGCTTCTTCCGTTACCCTTTTATCCAGTCTGGGACCCGAGTCCATGGGACGGTGCTGCCACTGTCTTCACACTTCAGTTAACCTCTCTGGTGACAACATGCCCAGAGAGGTGCCTCCTACATGATTTTGAATCCAATCACATTGATAATGAAGATGAACCACCACAATCTATAAAACAGAACAACTTTTAATTCTTGGAAAGTCTAATAGAGATGCACTCTGAAATACATAATTCTTTCAAAATAGAATACATATCATTATAAAATAGGTTTTTGTTAGCATTTTGGTCAAATGATAAAGCTTTTCAATGAATGAAGTACAGTCATCAATTTACTTATCATTAATTTATCATTAATTTACTTCAATTAAACATTTACTAATTAAAGGATTTTGGCACTTATTAGATAACACAACAGAATCAAGTTTAAGAACAAAGCTCACGACTTTTCTTTAAAAATTCACCTATTCTTCTATAGATCAATCTATTGTCTGTTTGGCTTTGTTACCTGTCATTGCCAAGTTCTTCAAGGAAATCCACTCAAGGTGAGCCCTGAATGACTCACAGCACACACCTCCACAAAACCTAAATATTATCATTAGAGAACTGAGGTCACTTATAATGGGTGCCTTGCTTAACTTACTACATGAGGAGGTAGGTGCTTAGTCTTACTGCAACTTGATATGCCACGTTTTGTTGGTACTCATGGAAGACCTGCCCTTTCCTGAACAGAAATGGAGGGGAAGTTGTTGCTGGAGGCCGTTTGTTCAACCCGGCTGCCCAGACCACCAAATAATCACTCAGAAACCATATTATTTGCAATACTTTTTAGCCAATAGCTTAAGCATACTTCTGGCTAACACTTATATTCTAAACTAACCCATCTCCATTAATCTGTGTATCATCACATGGCAATGACTTACCAGGTAAAGTTCTTTCTTTCCGTCTATCTCTGGAGGGGCTACATGGCTTCTCCTTGACTCCGCCTTCTTTTTCCCAGCATTCAGTTTAGTTTTCCCCACCAAGCTCTATTCTGTCCTATCACAGGCCAAAATAGCTTCTTTATTTATTAACCAATAAAAGCAACACATATACAGAAGGACTTCCCACACCAGAGAGTGGATTGGGTACTGGAAACAGAGGGAGTGTTGGTGGGGTGGGGAAGTAGGAAGAGAGAAGGGAGGGGAAACTGCAGCCAGGATGCAAAATAAATAAATTTTAAAAGAAAGAAAATTGAGATCTCACCAGGCAGTGGTGGTAGATTCACACCTTTAATCTCAGCACTCAGGAGGCAGAGACAGGTACATCTTTATGAGTTTGAGGCCAGCCTGGTCTACAAAGTGAGTTCCCGGACAGCCAAGGCTACACCAAGAAACCTTGTCTCAAAAAACCAAAACCAAAAAAAGAAAGAAAGAAAGAAAGAAAGAAAGAAAGAAAGAAAGAAAGAAAGAAAGAAAGAAAGAAAATGAAATTTAAGGTCTCTTGTTGACTGCTGGTGAGCCATTGAGGCATTTCCATCCACCTTCTAGACAAGCACAGCCCTAGCCATACCTCCTCCTGAGTGGGAAATGGCATTCTCCTGACTTGAGCAGAATACTACTTGCTGGTTTTGAGGTGGAGACACCAACTAGCTGAGACTCATAATAAGATTCTGCTGCCAGAAAGAAATCTCACCAACTTATTCCCACTATGTAAGCTACTTTCCAAAAGGAATTCTGTCACGGTTTAGAATTTTCTGGTTACAATCAATGAGGACAAAACACAGAAAGTAATTAATTCTGTCTTATAAATACAGGGTTATATGTAGAATATTCATTTCCTTTCTGGACTAGCCTTATAGGGGATTTCCTTGGAGAATGTGAAGATTATTCACACAGGTAGTAAAGCCAGACAGATAGTACGGTGAGCTGTCTAGGCAAGGAATGTCAAGTTTCCTGGGTTGATAAAGACTTATGAATAAATTCTCATATTTATCCTTTTGGATCATGACTCTTCCCCTAAATTTTCATCTGAAAATGGGGAACGAGAAAAGCTTGCAAAAATAATGAGGAAAATAAAAGTTACACTCTTCTGGTTGTTTCCCAGGTGCTTACTTATTTGATGGATATATATATTTATATATATCCAAAAGGTTTGCACAAGCCACCACACACTGCTGAAGGGACAAGGACAAGCATTGTTGAAGGGGCAAGTGTTGCTGAAAGCCAAAAGCAAGGAAACTTTTGGGTAAAGACCAAAGAGTTTTGCTGTTGCCATTTTCCTTGTGCCAAACCTTTAGGACTGGAGATACTGCAGCTCAATTGGGCAAGTTAAATGCAATGGGTTTAATTGGGCCCTGAGGTACCGGGTCCCAAAAAGCTCTAGAACAGAAAGAAGTAAGCACACCCAAGAAGAGTAGATGGCAAGAAATAATCAAACTGGGAACTCAAATGAATAAAATAGGAATAAAAAGAACAATACAAAGAATCAATGAAACAAATAATTGGATCTTTGAGAAAATCACCAAGAGAAACAAACCCTTATCCAAATGAAATAAAAGTCAGAGAATATCTAAATTAGTAAAATCAAAAACAAAAGCAGGGACATAACAACAGACACCTAGGAAATTTAAAGAATCATTAGAACATACTTTAAAAATCTGTACTCAATAAAACTGGAATATTTAAGAGAAATGGACAATTTGTAGATAGATACCACTTACTAAAGTAAGCTCAAGATCAGATAAACTACTTAAACAAATTTATAACCACTAAGCTAATAGAAGCAGTCATTAAAGGTTTCCCAACCAGAAAAGCCCAGGACCAGACAGTTTAGCTTAGAATTCTACCGGACTTCCCAAGAAGAGCTAACATTTATTGAACTAATCCTCAAATTATTCCACAAAACAGAAACAGAAGGAACATTGCCAAATTCATCTTATGAGACCACAGTCATCTTGATTCCCAAATGACACAAAATTCAACAAAGAAAGAATTATAGACCAATTTCCCTCCCATAGATGCAAATATACTCAAAAAATACTTGCAAACAGAATCCAAGAGCACATCAAAAAGACCATCCACCATGACCAAGTAATCCACCATATAAACAAACTGAAAGCATATATATATATATAATTGTATCATTAGATGCTGAAAAATGCATCTATCAGAGAGAAATTGGTCTATAATTCTCTTTCTTTGTCTCTGTTGCGTCCTTCCCCTTGGTGTTCTTGGTACCCCACAGAAGAGGTGGAGGAGAAATTGTGGGAGACAGAGGCATCTGGGACACAGGGAAAGCTAGGCATGGAATCAATTAAGCAGGGCTCTGGAGGCTCACAGAGACTGAAGTGGCAATAATGGGGCTGGCGTGGTGGATCTATATTAGGTCCTCTGCATATGTGTTATGGTTATTGACTTGGAGTTTGGGGGCACTCCTGACAGTGGGGGTATTGCTGACTCTTTTGCCAGCTCTTGGAACCCTTTTCCTCCTACTGGATCGTCTTGCCCAGCTTTAATGCAAAGGTTTGTGACTGGTCTTATTGGGTCCTGCTGTGCCATGTGCAGTTGATGTCCCTGCTCTTTTCTACAGGGAGACAGGGTGGGAGTGGATCTGACAGAGAGGGATGGGGGGGCACTGGGAGAAGTGAACAAAGGTGAAACTGTGATCAGGATGTACTGTATGAGAAAGGAATAAATAGAAAAAGTATGAGACCCACAACTGGTCAAGGTTCAAAGAGTAAGTGACTGTACAGTGTTCCACCCTAAAGGAGAGCTGGATATACCTTCCCTCTTCCCAGGGTTCAGGGATCCTTGGGGAAGGGGGACCAGAAAGACTGTAAGGAGCAGGGATGGCTGTGACTACAAGGAAGCCATGTGTTTTGTATCCAACAGTCGCACGTGTGAACATGTAGGTTATGACAACATGCACAAGATAAGCGCAAATCTAATGCAGTCATGCAAAATTATATAGGCAGCATTAACAGGACTCAGTGGCATTCAAAAATTAAGGACACAAAGTTAGGTGGGTGAAATGAGAGATAGAGCTGGGAGGAGATGCGTGGAGGGGAGAAAATGGTCAAAATACAATCTGTTCTCAAAGAGTTTAATAAGATATATTTTTAATTTAAGAGAAACTTCGAGATAAATGGAGTGAATATATTTTCTCAGTAACCTCAAGTTGACAAGAGCCATAGAAGGAGGAGAATTTAGGACATGTTTGTCAAAGCTAATCAGACCAGAAGACAAAGTTTCTTGAAGTGCTTAAACTTAAGTGGATTGGGCTTCTGATTCCCATTCTTTCACTATGTAGAGAGTCTGGCTTTGATGGGTTAGCATCTGCATATGGAGAGACCCGTGCAGCAGGTCACACTCCAGAACCCATCTGACACACGGATACATTGAGAACTGAGTTCCTCCAGTTACTGTGTCCAAGAAGATGCAGGGCTGCTCAGATTTTAGTGTAGATCTCTAATTGTTCTCTCTCTCTCTCTCTCTCTCTCTCTCTCTCTCTCTCTCTCTCTCTCTCTCTCTCTCTCTCTTCCCCCCCCTACTCCTGAAGACAGTGAGATCTAGACCTAGCCAGAGCCCATATGAGTAGAAAGAAACCTTTTGAAGGCCTCTGCTGTGGTAGATGCTACCACATCAATAAAAAGATCAAGGGGTTCGTGCCTCGTATCATTGAGATATTTTCAAGACTATGTATTTATGTCAAAACCACCAAGTTGTACACTTAAATGTTTTTCACTATATATCAGGTATGTCTCAATGAAGCGATTAAGTGCTTTTAAATGAGTCATTTTAAACAAAAGCATTACTTTGACCTTAGAGAGTTAGTTAACAGTATTTTTATCCTACTTATGCTGAACAATTTAAAAACTGTCCTTTAGCTTCCCCAGAGTGAAGCACTAACATAGAGACATATGCACATACCTCCCCAGACAGAGACAATGAGTGCATACTGACGTCAACTAATGGTGTGCACACAAAAGTCTCAGATGCAGTTGCTTAAGGAAGGACAATGTGTAATCTTAATCCTTCAGGATCACTAAAGAAATCGGCTTATCTCCATGGTTTTAGAGAATCAAAGAAATCCTCTTCACCAGGCAATCTTTGGAAAAGAGCAAGGATGCAGCTTTCATATCACAAAGCTAACGATGTGCTCAATAGACATTGGAAGTGATTTCCTGAGTGGGAACAAGGATGTTAACTTACAGCTTCTGTTCAGCAAGGATGCTAGTGTTTAGCAAGGTATTTTTATCAAATTGAGAGCAAGTCCATTAGTCAAGATAGCTGCTGAATCTGAAATTACTTACACACACACAGCAGACTTTAGTCCACATTTGATGATGGCCTCAATCTGAATTTTGCAGTCTTAACTTCCAGCCTGAAGAGTTTAAGCATGGGCTTTGTAAGAGTATAAAGATTGTGAAGATCATCCCTTAGGTCAGCCTGCTGTTCAAACGTTCATTACTGTGTGTTCTTATTGTCAACTTGACACAACCTCAAGTCACCTTGGAAGAGGGTGCCTCCACTGAGAAATTTCCCAGAGCAGGTGGCCTGTGGCCATGTCTGTGAGACTGTCCTGACTGATGTGGAAGGGCAGAAGGGTCTGGGCTGTGTAAGAAAGTGAGCTGCAATGACCATCAGGCGAGCCAATAAGCAGCATTCCTCTACCGTTTCTGCTTCCGGCTCGTGCTTATCCTTATCTAGGCTTCTTCTTCTGATGGACTGTGTGACCTGGAGGTGTAAGCCAAACAAACCCTTTCCTCCCTAAGTTTCATTTGATGAGAGTGTTTTCCTAGCAACAGAAAAGAAACTAAAATGCTTATTTGTTTTTGTGGAGTCAGAAATCAAAATTGCACCTGCTCGGCAAATTCATGACACCTTGCTGATGTGGAATTCCCCTCTGTATGCTGTAAATATGTGTTATTACCACTAGTTAATAAAGAAGCTGCTTTGGCCTATGGTAGGGAAGACTATAGGTAGGCAAGAAAACTAAACTGAGTCCTAGGAAAGAGAAGGTGGAGTCAGAGAGACATCATGTAGCTACCAAAGGAGAAGAATGTGAGAACTTTGCCAGTGGGCCACAGCCTTATGGTGATACATAGATTAATGAAAATGGGTTAATTTAAGATGTAAGAGTTAGTTAGGAATATGACTGAGTCATTGGCCAAACAGTGTTGTAATTAATCTAGTTTTTGTGTGATTATTCAGGTCTGTGTAGCTGGGAAAAGTAAGCACAGTCTCCTTTTACACTTTGTCACCTCCCAGTCCTTTACACAATCTCAGCCATCCTCTTCCCTTCCCAGAGAGTAAAATCATTTCTTTCTATCTCAATTTATTTCTAAGAAAAAATATACTTTATTTCAAATATCAATGACATAAAGGTGACATCATGTCCTTAGGGTATACAGAAACTAAGAACTGATTACCCTAATTCTTATGCTTCATCTTCTACAAGAAGGTTATGGGTTGTGTCGATTTGCCATGTTGCCATGCTGTCTCTTTCTACTGGTATAGAGCTAATTTACCACCAAAGATGGGACGTAATTAATAATCTTTAAATCTCTTGTAAGCAGATAATTCAAGTTGTTCTAGTTTGGGTTTTATGTTTTACTTCTATCACAAAAGATTTGGTTAGTGAATTTGCACCCTTATGTTAATGATTAATATTAGCTCCTAAGTCATCTCACTGCCCAATTTCAACAGCAAAGGAGTTTGCAAATTGAAAAATCAACATGATTTCTTTTCAAGTTTGGAATTAGGTACCTGAGGTCCTAGACATACCATGTTCTGGAGTCTTAACCATCCATAAAGGAGACTTGACAGTTAATTCATTGCTGTGGTGTTTGCTGATGTCAAGTCTACCTTCTTGGATAGAGATGTAGAATTCTTTAGTTGAGAGATTTTTTTTCCCCACTATTTCCCAAACTTCAAAATGATATGTTAAGGCCTTTCATAGGTAGACTTCACAGTAATAATCTATTCATGTGGATGAATCAGGACAAGATTCTTCTTAAAGTGTCTTATGGTGTGTGTTTCCCGTGCATCTGAGTCTAGAAACAGTCAGTCCCTCTATATGAGTGGTTCTCAACCTTCCTACCTCTGTGACCCTTTAATATAGTTCCTCACATTGCAGTGCCCCCAGCCATAAAATTATTTTCATTTTTACTTCATAACTTTAATATTGCTGTTGTTATGAATTGCAGTGTAAATATCTGTGTTTTCTGATGTTCTTAGGTACCACTTGTGAAAGGGTCACATGACTCCACAGGGGTCTTAGCCCGCAGGCTGGAAACTGCCACTCTGTATGTTGAGGGACTTGAATCTCTCTCTCTCTTTAGCACTCAACAGCACTTCCACAGTACACAAGAAACAATTATTCTGCATATTAGTCTTCACAAATGCCATGGAAACCATGGTGTTATTAATGGCTGACAAGAGAAGAAAACACAAAGGCTCCGATTTGTCTAAGCCACAAGCTGGGATAGCAAACTCTAGAATGAGTTAGAACCCAGCCATCCTCATTTAAATCCAAAGTCATCTACCACCCTGCACTGTACAACACAGACTTGCCCAAAGTTTGCCCTGAATTCACGCAAATTATACGGACAAGAGCCGAGAAAGTAAAATGCTGGCCACACAAGCATGAGAACCTGGGTTCAGATCCCCAGAACCCATAAAGCAAGATGCAGTAGCATGTGACTGAGACCCCAGTGGAGACAGTAGAATGCTCAGAAATTCGGCACCCACATAGTCTGGTGTAGTCAACAGTCAGCAACAAGAATCCCTGTAGCTAACCAGGTGGAAGCTGAGAAAGGCACCCAGGACTGCCCTCTGATCCTACTGTGATTTCAGCATACGCAGTACACAATGCTATCGTCAGATCACAGCTAGTACTACAACACACATGCTTCCACATCCACACACATGAACACCACACACAGTCACAAAGATGTTTTAAAGGTTCAGGCTATTAATATCGTAACATAACTGATACAAAGATACATACTCGTAAACTGTAAAAGCATACATATTGAAGTTTGGGGATGAAATCCATGTTATTCAACTACTCTTCATCAAAACACACATTTCTACACACTTTTCTTCAGTGAGTATTTGTGTGGTGATTTCAATAGATAGCATATAATATTATTTTTAGTATATAAGTAGAACATGATAATGGGTTTTTCATGTGTTAAAGTCTCAACTTGTATGTCTAGAACACAACCCATTTTACACTCTCAGTTCTAAAGGTTACTGGACAACTTTTTTAATAAAAAAAAGATTAATGATAAAAAATTGCTAATGTTGATGTTTACATAGATACATTTTCATATAAAAATTCAATTTCATGAAACTACCATTCTGTAAATTATAATGTATTTAAAGAATTTTGCCTTGTCTCTAAAACTATGTTTCATATAAATAACAGCACTTCTAAGATTCCACCAATGATGAATTGTTTTTAAATAACCGAAAGGAGAAAATGACTAATTGTTAAAGGGAGATCTGTCACAGATGGTTTGCTATCTCCAGTTGTCACATTCTTTTCCTGGGATTAATGAGATCAGCATAATTCCCGTTATAAAACTATGTGTAAGTCACTTATTTCCCACTTCCTCGCTGGAATGCGGATGAGTGCTACATCTTCTTAGGATACTGAGTTCCCTAAATCTTTTGGCTCTTAGGTGATAGTCATTAACTAAATTAGCATCACAAGCCTGCCATTATCTGGCGCTGCACCATTTTTTTCCTTGCATCCTATTCTTTTTCATTCTTGGGTAATTTATAGTGTAGTCTAATTAGAATGCTCCATGTTTTGAACAGGCTCCTCATATCTATTCCTTTAAATGGTTTTCCACCATATGGACCACTCTTCCTCCATTTATAAATACTGAAAAATTTTGATGCTACATTGTTTTCCTTTAACCCACCCCCAAACCCCTCTTCCCACCAACATCCTAGTTGGAGAAAAGAAAAACAGAAAGGATAAATAGGGGGAACGTCTGAAAGCATTGTCTTCAGTTTTGAGATTTACCTATAGAAACTCAGATAACATTGTGTCTAACAATGGTTTTCCACTTCTCTTTATTTTCACACCAGTCCGTTGAGTTCTGAGACCTACCAAGGTTTATCAATCCACTCAGTTGACCCTAGTTCCCCCACAATCTTTCCGAACTCCCCCTACCGGCCTTACCATGAGTAGTCCAGATCCTTATAACTGTACCAATAATTTTAGTCATGGTGTAGCACTGTCTCTTCCACTGAAGCTGCTAAGAAATACATTGAGATGACCTGAATAAAGGTTGTGGGACACGGGACACAACATTACCACTACCCTGATTTTAGGCATGAAATAACTTAAGGCCAAGACAGTTGAACAACTTGTCTACGGACACTCAACTAGATAAAGCATGCTTGTGTGACTGCTGATTCTGTCCTCTGAGGAAGCACATTTGTATTCTCAATTCTAAATCCTCAGAGGCTTTGAGGGTCATGGTGTCTGTTCAGTAAACAGTGGGCTCTGGTGTCCAGTCATTGCAGGACACTAGCTTTGACTATCTCCCGAAATCTACAAAAGTGTCCAGCTGGTGCTAAAAATGCCAAGTAAAGGTACCAACTGCCTCTTCCTGTATCCCAAATCGCACGTGGTGTCAAGACCCAAGGGACTTGCTGTAGTGGCTGCTTTTTTACTCTGTCTGCTCAATCTAAGTACAAAACAGTGACCCGAAAAACTGACGAGAAAAAACAAATTCAGTTCAACTTAACATGTATCTGTTCTGTACAAATGTTGATAATCTATTTAAAAAAACAAACAAACAAAAAACCAATATGGCCATGTTTTCCATAGAACTATAAAACATTTGGACAAACGATTCAAGCACAAGCTTCCTAACATCAGACCAATTTCCCTCACCTTTCAGTTTCAGAAATACTACTGGATAGAAGGTATAGACATCCATCAAGGACAGCAGCTCTGACCTCACTTCCTGTAAGGCCAGCTTCTTCATATACACTATAGGGAGTTACAGCAACAGTGAACTAGATATTTCAAAGTCATCGAGAAATACTGAGAAGGGGGGGCAGGAATCCTAGAGACCATCAAAAAGTAGGGCACCCATCTACTCCTGAGAGATGTGAAATATGGGTCAAGATGCTGACTACTTTAGATAAAAAATAGAAGGACTGAGTCAATGAGAGCAATCGTAAGCTGGTCCACTGTTACTTCACCCTCAGAATTCAAATGTGGATTACTGCTTTGTTTCTCCTTCAGGGCACCTTCACTATACTTATCAAATCCACTTCAAGATTAATCTATCCATTACATCCAAAAGATAATGGTTAGTGTGTGCTCCTCAGAGTTCGTCAAAAGCTAAGCTCAGCCCCACTGACGTCTAGGAGTTGAAGGTGTGAGACCCTCACATCTCGGCCTGTCAGAGTTGTTCAGGTAAAGAGGCTGTGTAGACTATCATCACTAGTCCCTATGCTAACGTCATGTTTTAAGGATGTAAATAATTCACCTTCATAAACCTCACTGATTTTAGTTTCTAGAAATCTAAAGAAACTGTCACATGAACATATCATAAACATGCTTTGGAATTTTTGCGATGGTTTTTGAAATGACTGTATATCCATACAATTTTCCTGAACACACACAGAGAAACTTCTTTCAGAGAGCAAATATTCTGAATTAAAAAGGAAGCCTTTTCACTTAAGAAGTGAAAATATCAAGGGCGGTGGTGCACGCCTTTAATCCCAGCACTCGGGAGACAGAATATGAAGCCAGCCTGGTCTACAGAGTGAGTTCCAGGAAAACCAGGTCTACATCTGATTTTGAGAAACCCTGTCTCAAAAAAACAAAAACAAACGAAGAAGAAGAGGAAGAAGTTCTAAGAAATTTACCTAAGATCCGACTATATGCTGTTTCAAATTTGCTTCCTGAATCAATTTTTTCAGGCAGGAACTCTCTAGACAGCAGGCCCCTAGGAGGCAAAGACTCGGATATTTTTACTTCCCTCTCCTGTTTCACAGCCCCTAACACGCTGTAGAGCATGTTTCTTTGGGGTTTTGTAGCTGTTGTTGTTGTTGTGGGACAAAGAAGTCATAGAAACATGAAAGAAAAGATAGAAGACTATTTGATCTTTCAGAAAGATTCTCCAAGAAAGAAAGCAGTTGACAGTGCGACTTAACTGAATATAATTTGGGAATTTGCTTCTCTTCATAGACCAAGTCGAAGTCTGCGCCTAAACGGAGCTTTTCAGGACCTCAGTGCCACCCTCTCCCAGTGTGGGAGGCATCCCATGAGCTCGGGGTATCCTGGTGCTGTGCAGCTGGGGTGTCCAGATTAGTGCCTGGCACCCCAACCCTAGACTGACTGGTGCCACTGCACCCATCCTCACCCACTGATGAGTGGTTCTCAGGGTTTTAGTGCAAAGGAGAGCAGCTGAAGTGGGGTGAGGCCGGCCAACAAGAATGCACACCCACACAGCTGTGGTCCCAGCCCTCCCCAGTAGAATCCAGCCCCGAACTCACCTCAGAGTTTCCCAAGCCCTGTGGAATGACAGATGCAAAGCTAAAGGGATGGAGTGTCCTGGCAGATACTGTTAACTACTGGTTGTGTGTCACTTCAGTTCAGTAAACATGTATTAAGCATTTACCACATACAAAACTCTGGCTAGACAGCAATCTTGTGAATACAAAGACTGGCAATTTTACCATTTCTTCTTCTCACTCAGGCATAACCTAGTTATGCAGACACTTTGAGAATCAGCATTTGGGCCTAAGAAGGTAACTATGGAAGTGAAAGAGCCCGGAGTGGCTGAACCAGTAGTTGAAGCACTCCAGTCTTTCTTTACCAAGGAGAGGGATTTGAATTAAGCATTGAGTAATAGGTGGAAACTCCACCTAGGTAGGGGAACTCCAGCATGTACGCACTATCCCAGAGCAGGTTCCAAAGCCATCACCAGCACAGTCAGGTCCGTGTGCTTCCAGATGTACAGTCCATAAATAAACGAGGTTACGCTCGTTTATGAGATGTGTGTGTTTATACATGCACAGTCATCCACTTCTTAACACAGGGCTGCTGTCTGAGAAGGCTGTCATGAAGAGATGTCATCACTATTTGAGGATCATAGAGCTACTTATACAAACCTAGATGGCAAAGGTCGGTCCCTTTGACACAGACTCTATAAACACAAGATGCATGAGGCAGCTGCCAGCATTACAGGGCACACTGTTTTAGAATAAAGGCCCTTTGTTGAGATAATTACACTCTAAAATAATGATTAAAGGCATGGTATAGTGAATACCTATACCAATAAAACTCCCTTATCATTATGAAGCATTTTGTAGTATGCATTATGGTGTATGTAGTACTTTTATGTAACTGCCAATAGGATGGGTTTAACAGCAGTGGCAGTTGCAGATACGTGAAAAAATGTCCTGCTCTGTCATGCTCCAATGGCTGTATCTTCAGGTGACAGAGATTTTCCAGCTGCAATACAATCATATAAATATACCCTCTCCCTTTGGCCAAAGCATGGCTATGTAGCAAATGCACATGTATAAGTCATTTTTCATTTGAATATTGATCTCACAGTATTTTCTTAGGGATTTTTTAAATACCATAAACAATATGCCAGATCTATATTAATGTAACAATAACTGTGACTATGACTTGAATAATTATTAGGAAGTATTCTACTGAATCCTACATGAAGCTGCTTTCGCTAGAGAAGAATGCCAGCATTCACCGTCTCCTAAGTTTTTCTTATTTTGCAGTACTGCGAACTAAACTCAAGATCACATACATGGTAGGGAAGAGCTCAACCACAGAGTTCATATCCTCAGCCCTTAAATGTTCCTTATTTAATTTTTGAGATGATAATTTAATTCTAACGTTTTTCCCTTCCCTTTCCTCCCTCCAAACTCTCCCATTTACCCCTCCCCACTCTGCTTCACATCCATGCCCCCCCCTTTTTTTTTTTGGTTTTTCGAGACAGGGTTTCTCTGCAGCTTTTGGAGTCAGTCCTGGAACTAGCTTTTGTAGACCCGGCTGGTCTTGAACTCACAGAGATCCACCTGCCTCTGCCTCCCGAGTGCTGGGATTAAAGGCGTGCACCACTACCGCCCGGCCCCCTTTCTTCACTAATTGCAATTACATGCCTATGTGTATGTGTGTATACATATATGTTCTTAAGTATGATCTGGCCAGTCCAAGTAATGTTGATTGCATGTATGTTTTCAGAGCTGGCAATCTGGCATTGACAACCAAAAGGCGTTCTCTTCGTGAGCAAGGCCACCTCTCCTGCTCCCAGATTTCTTTAGTTGCCTACCGCTCTTCGGGTAGAGTTGAGGCCGAGTAGGCTTTTCTCCATGCAGTTGGGGAGGCTCACTGCTGTCGTTCTTATTCAGTCCACATTGATGCAGCCACACTGGTGAGACTTTCTGGGTGTAGCTTCCAATGTAACTAGGAAGCACAACTTCACAGAAAACTCCCTGATCCGCTGGCTCTTGCAATCTTGGCACCCCCTCTTCCGCCATGTTCCCTAAGCCTGAGGTGTCGGGGCACTTTGCAGATGGATCCATTGAGACTGGGGCCCTTAAAATCTTCAAGTCACAACAGACTATGGGAAGCTTAAATCACTACAAGATTGCCCAAGAGCAACAGAGCAGGACATCGTTAGTCTCTCTGACCAGACAATTCTAAATCAAAAAATGTATCCCAAAGAACTAATTAGAAGATGACACAAAAATTTTGTTGTAAGGACCTTTTTAAATTCATTGTAATTAAATAGAATGATATTGCTTTTCCTTCTTCCCTTTCCTCTTCCCACCCCTTTCCAGGTATTCTCTTTCCAACCCCTTCCACGCCCACTCACTCTCAAACTGATAGCCTCTTTTTCTTTGACTATTATCACTATAAATGTGTGTGCATGTAAATATGTATATATGCACAAATACATAAAAACAACTTGCTGAGTTCATTTTTGCTGTACATCTATATCTAATATATATAATATATTTATACATGTAGGAAGTTAAGGACTACCAGACCAAAAGTAGCCAACCTGGAGTCTGCCTGGAGCTGTCAAAGATTCTGTCTGTGCCTAGCCAATAAGGAGCTACCAAGGGATGTTTCCTGAGTGCCTAGCAACAGGTGCCTTAAGAGGTCTTGATCATGCCTAGCCAATGAGAGATGAGCATGCGATGTCAACTGTCAATGGATCAGAACTCCTGGGTGCTGGGAGGGTATTATATAAGTTCTTCCCTGCTGTTAAATAAATGAGTCTGTGGCAAACTTTCTACCTGACTCCAGGCATCTGTGCTCGTTGATGTTGTGCCTTTTCGCCCCCTCCCCTGAGGAAGACGTTAGGACCCAGCAACATCTACACGCACACACACATATGGTCTCAGGGCTGACCTCTTTGTATTGGAGAACCAATAAGAGGGCTCATCCCTGGGAGGGTCTAATTCTTTCCTCTCCCAGAAGCCATTAGTTGTATACAGTTCTTTATATAGGGGTGAACCTGTAAAATCTCCCCCTCCATGTTAGCATATCTATTGATATTGCCATTGTTCCAGTCTTGCTTTTGCAACCATTTCTATGAGTTCTACAGCAGATTTCCTGGTATTCTGGCCCCTACGATCTTTCCACCCCCTCTTTCTGCAATGCTCTCTGAGCATAGATACAGAACTGCAGTATAGATGTAGCCAATGTAGCTGGGCTCCCATGATCCGTTGCTTTCTCCATTAAACTAGTTGTGGTTTTCTTGGATAGTCTCCATTTGCTGTAAAGAGAAGTTTCTTTGATGAGGAGCATTTAGCTGCACTTTTCTGTACATGTAAGAATAAGATTTAGAGCCAGGCAGTGGTGGCACACATCTTTAATCCCAGCACTCAGGAGGCAGAGGCAGGTGCATCTCTGAGTTCCAGGCCAACCTGGTCTACAAAGTAAGTTCCAGGACAACCGGCTATACAGAAAAACCATGTCTCAAAGAACAAAACAAAGCAAAAATAAGATTTAGAATGTAGTGAAGAATAGACTTGTCTAGCAAAGTAGTAGTAATAGTTTCTTTTCTAAGGTCCATGAACTCACTATTCCTGGGAACTTGGCTAGGTGGTATGGGAGGTCCTTCTGTCTATGTGTTGCTTTTATTTGTTAATAAATAAAGAAACTGACTTGGCCTGACAGGGTAAAACAGAGCTAGGCAGGGAAAACTAAACTGAATGCTAGGAGAAAGGAGGCAGAGTCAAGAGAGAAGCAGACAGAACTTTACCCAATAAGCCACAGCCTCATGGTAATACACAGATTACTAGAAATTAAGATGTAAGTGTTAGCCAATAAGAAGCTAGAGCTAATGGGCCAAGGAGTGATTTAAATAATATAGTTTCTGTGTGATTATTTCGGGTCTGAACTGCTGGGCAGAGGGAATCAGAAACAAACAGTGGCCTCCATACAACAGCTAGGTTTCTACAACCAGGCATGATCTCCTTCCAGACTGAATGACCCCTAAGTCCAATTAGATAGTTGTTAGTTACTACCAACATAGGAGTGCCATCTTATACCTTTATGGCTAGGCTATTTTGCCAATGCTGGCCAATGTTTGGCCCCAAGTGTTTCATCTGGGTAGGACTATCAACTGTTTCCCTCTCTTCGCAGCTTGTGCAGTAGTGTCTAGTACCATAGGAGCTACTAATGCAAGACATAGGCCCTCAGGTTGGAGAAGCTTAATAACATCTCAAGTAATCATATTATTTGATTTTTAGCCAAAACTGTATATAATACATATTTACACACATATACATATACACATGCATGCACAACATATATATATACCACATGGGCTGACAGTGTTCACCACAAAAACCATAGATGAACAGATAAACAGAACCCCTACCAGACACAGCCTATGGTTGGTCAGGGAACCTATCAAACTCTATCAAAACAACATGTATTATTGATGAATCCCCATGGTTGCCCCTCAGAGGTTGAAAGTTGTAACATGTGGGCCGGCTTGTTGGGGTTTCTGTCCTTCCCAATTCCCATAGCCGGTAATTGCCAAAGAAAATCACACAGAGTGTCTACATTAGATATAAACTGAATGGCCCATTAGCTCAGGCTTCGTATTAGCTCTTATAACTTATATTAACCCATTATTCTTATCTATGCTAGTCACATGGCTCAGTACCTTTTTCAGCAGGGTAGGTCCCATCCTGCTTCTTTGGAGTCTGAACAGGACTGCAGAGAGAGCTTCCTTCCTCCCAGAATACGCCTGTTCTCATTGCCCCACCTCTACTTCCTGTCTGGTTGTTCCGCCTATACTTCCTGCCTGGCTACTGGCCAATCAGCATTTATTTAAAACATAATTGATAGAATATAGACAATTCTCTTGTGCCACTTTCCCCTCTTTTTTTTTTTAACAAAGAAAAATATTCATAGTCCATTTTTGGGGAATGGTATTCCAGGCTACTTCCAGCTGGTTGGGGGTGCTGATAATCTTTTGGGGACCTAAAGAAAATTTAGAGTTATGATTAAGTCCTGACTGGAGTATCCTGTGAGGCTTGATCATCTCAGGCAGCATCTTGAATCTGTTCTGGATGTAGAACTCAGACATCCAGGCCATCTGTTCTTATAGGACATTTCTCAGGTGGTCTTCCTTGATCAAACCTGATTTTTCTTAACTCAGAATGAATCCACAGCCTCTCATTTCCTGTGGAAACAAGAGCAAAATCTCTTCTCCAAAGTAACATACCTTTTGACTTCAATTTTGAAGTCAAGGTATTTTCAAAATACCTATCTTGGATTAATTCAGCAGCATTTATAAGCAAATACCTTTTAGTAACTGTTGCTCCTTCCTCAGCATTCAAACAATTCAAAGAGAGCATAATAACATACAGTATCCAGATTTTCTGTGTGTTTTCCATCTTTATGTGGCTTTATTTTAAACTCTATTTCTTTTATTTTTAATTTTTAGCTTTTTGAGACAGGGTTTCTGTGTATCTTTGTTTTAGAACTCACTCTGTAGACCAAGCTGTCCCTGAACTCACAGAGATCCGCCTGTCTCTGCCTTTTTAGTGCTGGGATTAAAGGTGTGTGCTACCACACCTTGAACTCACTCTCTGAGGATGCAGAGAATAGAGCACAAAATGAGATCACTACAGAAGGAGTAAACCAGAGTGAACATATGTGGGGAGAAAATAAAATGCAGCACAGACTCAGCTTAAGCTCCTCATTTCTTGGTTTACTGCTCAAAGCTTCCCTTGGATGCCTCAGTATCTTCAGCACTCTGACAATATGCTACATTTTTGTTTAGCTTTCTTTGAATTTCTTTTCTTTGACACAATAAGCTCAAGGTAATACATTCATATTTTTATGGATTGAGAAGAAGACTGTATATTGTGTCTGTAACTAAATTAGCCATTTAAACTCTAGCATCAGGGATTTGTGGCTCCCTACATGAATCCAGTGATGTGACAGCAGCTAGACTACATCTGATTTATCTCCACAATACAGCGTTCATAATGAAACCTGAAGAAAGAAATCTGAACTGTTCAACTGCCACTGATGTCATAGTTCTTCTAAGAACTCTGTGGTCCTGGTCAGAGTTTGTGACCCAGCTAGTGCCAATCATTTTATTAGTAAGATTGCAATATGCGACACCAATGTACAGTCCAGTGCGAATGAAATAAGCAACGTTTGCACACAATGGCCTTCTGTATAAAAACTGTCTAAATGTAGTTTCCATATTACTATTATGATTAGCAACTAGCAAAGCGGACTTATCAAAGGAAGAAGGAGATAGAAGTGATACAGGGGAGGAACCATGCCCGTCCAGGGCACACCCATGACCTCTGGGAACTGGAGATGGATTTCCCCCACAGACTTTCCACAACACCGGATGCCATGCCAGTTGGAATGAACTCCACCTTCCTAATATCACACACTAAAACACAATAAACTTATGTTCTTTTCAGCCATCAAGTTTTTGACAAATTAGTTACCACACTCATAAAAATATAGTGTACTTCCTCCTGAGCCCCAAAGCACACATTCCCATTCAGCAAACTCCAAATGAGCCCTGAATAAATACCTGTGGGGGGTGAGTCAGACATGCATGGCCGCTGCTGTTTGCTCAAACTGTGCCATCAGGTGCCAAAAGTGTAATCTGAGCATCAGCACTTCCTGTAGCATGAATGCAGGATGAAATGAGAAGCAGTCACTTCCTTCCCTCTCAGATCTGTGGCTAAGGTGAGGAAGAGCACAAGGAGGCAGTTAGTGCTTGAAGGTCTTCAGATACTCAGCTCTTGAGTAAGTGCTGCCGAGTATGGCAATTGTCTCCACTTGGTCCCTGTCACCACCTTCTCATGTGTCTGTTCATTGGACTCTCAGGGGATGAAAGTTTTATAACATGTTTCTCCATTTGGAAACAGGAAAAGAAGGACAATATAATGAACAAGCATTTTAATAATATTTCAAAAGGTAAAGTAATTTGACTTCTAAGTCTTCCACGCTCTATATATTCTTTATGCCCACAGTTTACCCATCTTTATTTTCCTTCTGCTCTTGTTCTACGGTTCCCACTCTGGTAAGGCATCCCCCAACCCAGAGTCCATTTTGATTTTCTGGCTTCCATATGTACTCTGTACCACAGAGCTAAAGGCTTGAAACCAGGATCCACATATTGGGGGGGGGGGGGAGCATGTAGTGTTTGTCTTTCTGGCCCTGGATCACCTCACTCAGTTCCATCTACTTACCTGAAAAAAATTCATAATTTTATTTTTCTTTACAGCTAATTAAATCCACTCACAATAGTAACTAAACATAAGTAAAATATTTAGGAATAAACCTAACCAAGGAAACAAAAGACATCTTCATTGAAAACTTTAAGACAATGAAGTAAGAAATTGAAGGAGACACTAGAAAACAGAAAGACTTCCATGCTCATAGATGAGAAAAACAAATACATGAGAATTCCTACCAAAGAAATCTATAGATTCAATAAGATCTCACTCAAAATGATATGATCATTCTTCACAGATATAAAAAAGAATTCAAAATATTAAGAAAATATAAAAGGACAAACATAACCAAAGAAATTCTGAAAAAAAAATGTGATCTATATAATCATACTCATTTCAAGCTATGTGACAAAGCTATAATAATAAAAACAGCATGGTAATGGCACAAAAAACAACATGCAGATCAATTGGATAAAATATAGGACCCATACATAAGTTCATGAAACTACAGCCACCTAATATTTGACAAGTGTGCCAAACATACATTGGAGAAAGGACCACATCTTCAACAAATGGTGCTGCAAAATCTGAAAATCACCACACAAGAACTGAACTAGAGTCTTGTCTTTGACCTTGCACAAAACTCAACTCTAAATGGGTGAAGACCCTCAGCATAAGACCTGATAGTCTGCAGCATCTAGGAAAGCAGGCAGATATGTGCTTCAACAGATAGGCACATATAGAAACTTTATAAATGACCTCCAGCAGCACATGAAATAACACAACAGTGGACAAATGGACTCATAGAATCAACATACAGCAAGGGAGACTGTCAACTGAGTGAAGAAACAACCCTCAGAATAGGTGAAGGGTTTTTCCCATTTATACATCTGTCAGAAGATTAGTGTCTACAATATACAAGCAACTGAAAAAACTAAACACTAAGAAAAAAAACTCAAATATAAAATGGGCTGTATAACTAAGCAGAGAACTCACAAAACATGAAAAAATGGGGAAATAGATAGATAGATAATCACTTTTAAAACAGTTCACCGTACTCCTTAGCAATCAGGGAAATGTTGATTAGAACTGCTTATCTCAATTACTTTTCTGTTATTATGATAAGACACCATGGCCTAGGCAGCTTATAAAAGAAAGCATTTAATAGGGCTTATGGTCCCAGAGGGTTAGAGTCCATGATGGCAGAGCGAAGGCATGGCAAAAGAAACAGCTAATGCTCATATCTCAAACCCACAGGCAGGAGGCAGAGAGGCATCCTGGGCATAGGACTGAGTCTTTTGAAACCTCAAAGCCTGTCCACCATGAAACCTTTTTCCAGCAAGAACCCACCTCCTAAACTTTCCCAAACAGTTCTATCCGCTGGGAATTGAGCATTCAAACCTAAGAGCCTATAGTGTAGGGGCCATTTCCATCTAAACCACTACACTGCTTTAAGGTTCCAGCTCATCACAGTCAGAATAACTATTATTAAGAACACTAGTGAGACAAGAGGAGGAGGAGAGCTCGATTGTCATCAGTAAAGGGGCAGGGGAATGAATGCTTATATACTTTGGAAATCAGACCAAGGGTTTCTCATAAAACTACCATATGGCCCAGCTTTATCACTTCTAGGTATGTACCCAAAGAATTTTTATATCATATTACAGAGATACTTGTACATCCATTCATACTCATTTATAATAGCTAAAAATTGAAGCAGGCTAGATGTACATTAAATAATAAATGGATAACAAAAACGTGGTACAGCATACCCAAAGAGCTTCCTGATTAGAGCCAGCCCATGCCAACATGGTTATTGTGTTTCTTTCATCTTGTACATCTGCCATAACAAATTACAGAGATGGGAATTTTAATTTCCACAGACCCAGGCATTTTTCCTTCAGAAAATGGTTGATAATCATCTCTTCTGAATTAAAGGCAAGCATGGAGAGCTATCTTTTCCAAGACGCTTCAAATCTTGAAGGAGTGAGCAGGGTGAAAGCGTGGCACTCCACAGTTGAAGAGAGTGTGTCAGCAGAACCTCCCCACCCTCATTATTATTTCACTGTTTTCAGGAGAGCTCTTTCATGCCCAACTAGCTATCTGCAGGCTTTGATTTCAGCATTGAAATAAACAAAAATATGTTTTAATTGCTATGCTTTCTACTTAGGAGTCTTCATTTTTAGAATAAGCTTCTGCAGTGCAGCTGGCTAGGAATACAGTAAGTCAGTTTCATTTGGCTCTGGCATCCAAAGGTCCAGAAAAGCAAGAAGTCTTTGGCATTTCTGATTATTGATTTGGGGGACATTTCTATGAAGTGATTTGAATCTTTTTCCATGCATGTACTATTACACAGTAAAGTTATTTTTACTATACTGTACATATATCAAACATACACCCTCAAACTGGCTACAGAAAAGTACCTCTGTATCTACCATAGCCTCAATTACTATCTATATAGTCATAGAATAAAGAACTTTAAACTGTCATTAGTCTTTAAAGTTATGAAAATTGTATTTGTATGTGGCACAAGTTTTTGATTTTGTGGCGGACCTATTCCACACCGACAGTAGTTTGATTGGGGGCATTGGCTGCAAAGGAGGATTAGCTATGTTCTTCTTGGGGTCTTTTGGGAGATTAAGTGAAAATGAACTTCCTTTAATGGAAATGAATATTATTGAAATATATGTTACTTCAAATACTTTATTAAAATTACTCTTAGTAATCTCCTTGACATTAATGATTTTGTGTAAAGCCTTAGCCTTTGGAATCTCCGGTTTTCATTTCACCACATCACAGTGGTTGACATTTAAAGCCTGAGTAGGCTAACATGGCGGGGGCTAACGCCTTAGCCTCCAGCACCTTCCAGCAGACTTTCCTCGGGACTGAAGCCCCCTGACTGGACTACACCACCCAAAGAATATGAACTCATTAAGGTCATGCAGGAGTAATAAACCAAATCACTAATCCCCTCAACTATCTTGCTTCCCAAATGCCTTCTGTCCAAATTTCTTAGGTTTGATGGAAGGTCATCCAGAATTACTTTCCTTGGTACAATACCACAGGAGGCTGGTGTAAATTAAAACAGCCTCTGACAGCATTCCAATACCACCCATTGAAATTGAATGAGTTTTAAGAGAATTTCCCCCCTCATGATTAATGAACAAAACTATTAAGGATAATCCTATTACCTCCACAATTCTCCTTCTTTGTATATGCATATGCCTATTTTTTTAAGTTTCTATGTTTGAACTTTTTTTCCATTTTCAATCCCAATGAACTCTATTGTCCCAGTTACTGCATTTAGATCTGTCTTTATTTTCCTTCTTCTTATTTTGTGAATTCTGTTTTGTTTTTTGTATGCTTGAAATTTGTCTCTAAGACATGTAACTTCCTTTTAGATTGTTAAGTGTGATTCTCATTCAGGTTTTGTTAACTCAACACCTTCCTCAAAAAAGTATCTAGAATCTTCAGCATAACCAGTCCGGAACTGCAACATAAGAAAAATAGCAATTACACCTCTTAAGTTCTAATGTATGCTTTATACTCCTTTCTTGTAACAGATAAAAGGCCATGTAAATAATATGTGTGAGTACCACAAAGATGCTTAGATCTACAAACTCATCTCCGGATACAGACAAATCTCTTCTTCTTGAGACAATCATTTCTTAGCACCATTTGCTGGGTTTTCAGTTTGCTTCCAGGTTTTGGAACCATTTTTCCCGCCAGGCAAATTCCTCTTGTATGTCACTCTTGGGATGAGGTTTATGATGTGAACACACTTTTTAGAGAGAATGTCCTAGTGAAAACGCTGAAAGGGAGAAATTGTTGCCATCTAGTTTCCAAAGACTCCACTCTCCACAACTGCACACCCAAGTCCTCACCCACGGGAATGGACTCAGGCCCCTGAGCTGCTTTCCTTTCCCGGAAACCTAGGTGCTATGGTGGGGGAAAGGGATGGAAGCTACAACAGTTAGAAATTAGTGATTATTTCTAGTAAAACATCTGCCAGTCTGTGCTGGCTTTAAGTCAATTCTACTTTCTCTGTAACTCAGTGGCTCTTCAGGTGCCACACAGACCTCCATCATTTATCTATAAAACTATATTTTATGACCCTACTGAGGTACAAATTCCCAAGGCTCCAAATCATTTTGGTATTTGTTGTCCCATACAAAGAAGTCAAACGTGTCAAAGGCAAATGTGGAATGAACTGCTAACCTGATATTTTAAAGGTGCCTTTAATTACTACTTTGCCATTCTTACATTTGAATTCCAAAGTTACACTTTCTGGGAGTCTTAGGGCTTCCATTGCTGTGAACAGACACTATGACCACAGCAACTCTTATAAAGCAAAAAACGTTTCACTGAGGTGGCATATTACAGTTTCAGAGGCTTAATCCATTGTCATCATGATCCAAAGGCAACAGGAAGTGATCTGGGACAGTGGATGTGCCTTGAACGTATATGAGTCTATAATCTCCTGTAAAATCAAAATCAAAAAGCAGATCACATACTTCCAACATATAATGGCACATGACATACATTACTGTTTCAAAATGTAGGGAAAGGAGCAAAGTGAGGAACACAGGACCAAAGCAAGCCTGGAAACCAGCTGGGCAAACCGCAAACTCTGCATCTCTGTGTCTGATGTCAAAACACACTTCGGATCTACAGCTCCTTTCAGCTTTGTTGACTGCAACATATTTCTTTCTCTTGAGCTGGTTCCACTCCCTATTAGCAGCTTTCCTTGGCAGGCATCCCACAATTCTGGCATCTCTAGCACCTTGCATCCTCCAAGGCAATCCAGGCTTCTCCTTTATAGCTTCAGGCAGTAGCCTCTCTGGGTCTTCATTCACCGACACCTCTGCCATATGCCTGGCCTCAGCGCCTTTTCTTAGTCATAAAGGAGCATTCCATAACCCCTTTCTTCTGTCCTTTACTTTAAAGTTAGAACCATGTGGCCAAGGCTGCCAACTTCTACAGCTTACTGGGACCGGAACATGGCCCCCTTGTTCAATGACATCTTCACCAGCTTTCTGGTTTTGGTGGTTAGCTTCACTGCCTTGGCTGTTCTGGAATTTGCTATGCAGACCAGGCTGGCCT
>JAQHUG010000014.1:12312657-12334755 GCA_028555095.1 Dicrostonyx torquatus
TCATATAAATATCTTTATCTTTTAATCCAACGGGACACAGAAACAATTGCTTGGGAATTGGACACAACCCCAGCTGCTTTCAACACATTTTGAGGAAATCCTGTGTGTGTGATGGACAGATGTTTGCCTAGCCATACCACCTGCCAAGCACACTCACACACACACGACATACCCACTCACACACACACGACATACACACATACACATGACATACACATTCTCTCTCACACACACACAATATACACTCACACACAGACACGATATACACACACACGACATACACACATACACACACAAACACACAATATACACATTCTCTCTTACACACAAGATATACACACATATACACTCACACACACGATACACACACATATACACTCACACACACATGACATACACAGTCTCTCTCACTCACACACACAGACATACATGTTCTCTCTCACACACACACAAAATACACATACATATATTCACACACGACATATAAGTTCTCTCTCACACACACATGACATACACATTCTCTCACAGTCACACACACACAACACACACACATACATTCACACACACATGACATGCACACACATATACACGCAACAAAGGAGGCAGTTTTTCACTTCAAAACAAGGCCTTCAGGTAAGCCAAAGTTTTCTGGAGACTAGTCTAGAGACTAAAAACTTTCTTTAAATTCACAGATGAGATGTTACAAAAAGCATGTTTTAGTCTTTTCTTCCCATTTACATATTTTTTCTTTTATTAGAATTTATTCAGTATAAATGTCTCTCATTTTATTTTTAGCTTTTCGATGTATTATTTCCTTTTCCCCTCCACTATTTTTTTATGTTATATGTATAGGCATTTTGACTGCATAAGATCATCTGTGCACTACTTGAGTGACTGATGCCTAGGGAAGCCAGAAAAGGATCTTAGATTCCCAGGAAGTAGAGTTACAAACAGAAGATTGTGAGCTACCATGTGGGTTCTGGGAATCAATCCCAGATTCTCTATAAGAGTAGCCAATGGTCTTAACCCATGAGTCATCTCTCTAGCCACCCCAATACTGTTTTTAAAATTGGGTGGGGGGTGCTGGAAAGATGGTTCAGTAGTTAAGAGCACTGACTGCTCTTCCAGAGGACAAAGGTTTAATATTTAGAATCCACATGACAGCTCGCAACTGTCTGTAACTCCAGTTTCAGGGGATAGGACACTCATGGCAAAACTGTAGCACAAATTCTAATTGGCCTTAATAATAAAATCACGGAGTCATAGATTAGGGGTGAAAACTGAAAGATCAAAGAAACAGAGCAGTTAGTCACTCCTTTTACGAAATTCTCAGATGGAATGGGGGTATCCTGTCTCTACAAGTCCTCAGACAAAATGTTCAGACTGAATGCCCTGAGTTCCTGCCTCCTCCCACCTTATATTCCTCTCTGCCCAGCTATATCCCTTCCTGTCTCCACCTCCCTAGTGCTGGGATTAAAGGTCTGAACCACCACCACCTGGTTCTGTTTCTCTTTTAGACTGAAGCAAGGGTGGCCTTGAACTCACAGAAATCCACCTGCCTCTGCCTCCTAAGTACTGGAATTAAAGGTGTTGCCACCACTACCTGGCCCCTATTGCTAACTAGTGGGTTGCCCCACACTTTGATCTTCAGGCAAACTTTGTTATAGCACAAACAAAATATCACCACACAAAAAAATCAATGCACATAAAATAAAAATAAGTATTTTGGTTGAAAAATTGGGGGGGACAGACTTCATACATGAGCATTGCATCTACATCTCCCTCTAACTCTTCCCATGTCTGGTGTGTGAGGTCCTTCTGTCTGTGTGTTGCTTATATTGGTTAATGAATAAAGAACTGTTTTGAGCCTATGGCAGGGGAAAACAGAACTAGGTGGGGAAAGCTAGGCTGTATGCTGGGAGAAAGAAGGGCAGAGTTAGAGAGAAGCCATGGAGCCACAGGAGATAGATGCTGGGAACTTTACCCAGTAAGCCACAGTCACGTGGTGATACACAGATTAATGGATATGGGTTAAATTAATATAAGAGTTAGCCAATAAGAAGCTAGAGCTGATGGGCCAAGCAGTCATTTAATTAATACAGTTTCTGTGTGATTATTTCGGGTCTAAGCTAGCCAGATAGCCATGAACCAATAAGCAGTCCCTCCTTCAACACATGTCCTCTCCCTCTTAAATTTATGATCTCATCTTTAGTATTGTTGCATACACACACAAACACACACACACACACACACACAAGTACCTACAACCTACTGAGTCCCTTTAACATTGTGTGTATGTGCACGTGTCCAGGGCTGATCTATTGAGGCTGAGCATCATCTTAGCGCCACTGACTGTCCACAGCACTTCATGTTGGCCTGCAACCATATGTGGAATTTTCCCTATCCATGTTGTCGTGTGAACTGGTCATTACACCAGTTTTGTCTAGGAAACCATATTGTTGAGACTTCATGAGTTCATTTTCCCTTCCCTTGCATTATTATATCTAGCAGCAAACAGCCTGGGTCTCTGACTCTTAAAATATTTCTGCCCCTCTTCCAAGGCTTCCTCTGGGCCTCGGTATAGGATTTGTGTGGTGGATGTATCAGTTTAGAGGTAGGCAGCCCACAGCCACTTACCCTATGCACTTTGATCAGTTCTCGGTCTGTCTCCAGCTGTGGCAAAGGAAGCTCCTTTGCTGAGAGCTCAGAGATACCCTGATCTGTGGGTAGACGGATAGATTTGGATGGAATACAGTCAGGAAATGTATCGATTTAGGAAAAGACAGTTCAGATCTGTGGCCTCTCCAGCCATGGTAGCTGGATGCCTGGCATGTTTACCTCTGTGGGAATGAAGAAAGAGCAAGTACAAGGAGAAGGTGCTATACAATTATCTTCTCTTTGCAGTGTGCCGGAAATAAGTTCAAACAGTAGCTCATATGGAAACTAAGAATTGTTTTTCGCACTTCTAGTAACTATTACAGCTATAAATAAACACATTATAAAACAGTTTTTTATAGGCATTTGCCGCTTTCCTGTAGTTTAAGATAAAATTATCTGGAATTTAAAAAACAAGATAATAAATTATCAACAGTAGCAAAAATAATGAAATAAAGCTACCACATGCTAAGAAAAAAATTCAGCAAAGTAAGAAATTGTTTTTTTTTAAAAAAGAATATGGGGTCTTTTCCTATTTTTGCCTATGAATTTTCCTCAGAAAATACATTTATATCAGAGAAAATTCTTTCTACTACTTTTATAGAACACATATTTAGGAACTATACTATATGTATGTGAAATAAACTGAGATATAAATAGATGGTAGGAGATAGATAACAAATATACAGATAGAAGATAGATAGATAGATAGATAAATAGATAGATAGATAGATGATAGATTGATGGATGGATAGATGGATAGATAGATAGAAAGACCGACCAACCCACCCTCATCTCTTTTTCCCATTCTTCCACTATAGATTATGCCAGGATTCACTTTTGAGGTTGTTATCAGGTGGATGCTTGCTGAGATACATAGTAACCTGAACTCTGATATTCACTTAGTTCCTAGAAAAACCCATCAGAACAGAGTGGGGTTTTGAAACAAAACTCAAATGTTGAAGAGTCATTTTTCCAAACTCTTGTTTTGCCTTGGACTTCAAAGGACCCTATATGGAAGAAACTTGGAATACGAGACAAGGGCAGGGATTTGGCCAGGAGAACAGAAGGACAGGATCAAGGGCAGTGCCGTGGGGATGCTTGCCAAATGCACAAGCGCGCTAAGGTCGGCTGTGCACTTTGAACCAAAGCAAATTCATCCAGACTTGCTGACTGAGTGATGAACAAGCAAAGATGAGGATTTACTGAGGTAGCAATCACCCCAATGGCACAATTTGGCTTAACTAAGTGTGCAGACTTATTTTTTTCTGAAGATTCAAAGCCAAGGTAAATTGATGTGATTTTTCTGTAAAATTATTTTTCCAGCATTAGTTTCTGATTTTTTGTTCTTGCTGTTGTTGTTTTGTTTCTGGTTTTTGTTTTTTGAGACAGGGTTTCTCTATATAATAGTCCTGGCTGTCCTGAAACTCATTCTGTAGACTAAGCAGGCCTTGAACTCAGAGATCTGCCTGCCTCTGTCTCCCAAGTTCTGGGATTAAAGGCGTGTGCCACCACCACCACCTGATCCATTATTAGCTTTTAATGTGAGAGCAATGATTAAAGTATGCATGAACAAAAAATTCAACGTAGTCTTTGTTTAAATTTTCTGAAAGTAAATCAGTATTGTGTATACAAACCTTTCAGTTTGTCTTAAGTATACCTTACTCTAACATGTTGTATCTTCATTAGTCTAGAAATGTTACTACCATTCAAAATAGTTTTAAATTCAAATATGTAAATTTGGGGCCTCTGAAGAAAATTACATCCCAGACTTCCTTTTTAATAGAAACATTCTGTACTGCTATAAAATAGTATTTCCCTTGTGCAAATTTTTTTAAAGTAATAAGTGTAAGCCATATTGCTCACAATTCCTCTACCACAATGACCTTTGAGTATATCTTTCCAGAATATTCCTATGAGTTTTACATACACACATAATATTTTGAAAGATGGTTAAAATTATATATATATATATATATTCTTTTTTACTTAACATATGTATGTCATATGTATCGCATGTATTATAAAATGCATATATTAATATATACACATAGAACAATATCTAATGTAACAAGATTACTAAGATTCTTAAATAAGTGCTTTGTTTAACTGTATGCTAGGTATTGACTAATGACATACTGTGTTTATGGACTGAACACAAATTGTTTAACACTGCTTTTTAAGGTTTATGAAGACTTCCAGTTTGGAGACAAGGGAATCTAGATCTAACAAAGTCAACAGTGTTCCTTAAATGCAGGACCCCTAGGACTGTGAGTGTGTGATTCAACTGGGTTCTCAAGCATGGGATCTTTGTGAGGGTGACATACGGGAATACATCACTGCACTTTTTATCCGGCAAAATCCTATGTACATTCCAAATAACTCAAATAAGAGGGTATATTATTGTGAGCCCTCCAATATATCGCTCTAGTGCTGAATTTTAGCCTACTCCAGTTTTATTGGCTTTTATTATTAATTCTGAGATAACATTTTCAGATATTAATCTCTGAGTATTTATTTCTTTAAAATAAAATTTAAAACTAAGAATTATCAGACCTATTTCTGTTTTTAAAATTTTGATGTATATCAACAAATTATTCCTAAAGGTGTTAGCTATCTACATTCATATAGCACTATCTGAACTAATTTCCCATAAAATAACTGAATTATCAATTAATTGAGGAAAGCAAAAAACTGTTTGAGAAAGCAAACTAAAAAAATTAAAGGACATTTATCTTTTTAAAAACCCTACAAAATGAGGTTATAATGTGGGTTTGGGGTAACACATCCACTGTTTATCACAGATTCTCCACCAGAAGCATCAGGTACAGCATCTGTGTGCTTTACCATGTCTCCCCATGTGGACACTTATTCAGTGAGAAAAACGTTGCTCCACAGTTCTGTCTAAAAGCTTTTTACTGGAGCTATCAGGATTCATGAACAACTTGTGGATTACAGAGATCTTAGTCTTGGGGTTTTTACTCCTGGAAGCTTGGCTGCATGGAGGACAAGAATTTACCTGCCTAAAAAGAATTTTTCCAAGGGTGTTCCCCTCCCCTCTTCCCTGGCTCCAAATCAACTTTGCAGATTAAGCTGATGAGTAAGAAAATCAAAGTATGAGTAACAGGAGCATCCACAGTAAGGTAAACTGGCTCAGAGAACCAGGCTGAAGTGACCACTGAGCAGCTGGAGAAGAACATGAGCCTCAACCAGACAGCGGGTCCCCAAAGAGAATATGGCAGGCCACCTACAGGGCACAACGGGAACCAAAGAGAGAAGGCTGGATACAGCGGGGATATTTAATTGTGTTCTTGGCAAGCTGCCTTGAACAGAAAGACAGACCATACAAGGACAGACCATCCTTAGTGGAGAACTAAGCTCTTTTCAGAGGTTGTTTGCAAAACCATTTCGCTCTTCGTTTTGGTTTTACTCTTTGCTTTATTGCTTTTAAATAAGTACAGGAGACTCATCATTGTGATTCCATCGTAGAATTTTCTGATTTCTTTCCTCTCAAATAAAAGCATGCAAAAGGACTTAATAACTTAAGAACAATGTGTAGGAAGCGAGAAAGAGTGCTGAAGTCCACACTAAGAGGCATTGCTGCCTCGTAGCCACCAGTATTTTGAGCATAATAATCAGTTCCACCTCACCCTACCTTCATGACTGCCAAGGAAAGCAAATTACAGCGAAATCCCTCCCCGCAGTTGTAACAGATGTGAAAGTAAGATGAAAACAGTATGACTCACTTCAAAAAAAAAAAAGGAAGAGTTAGCTAGGCAAACAGACACGGGCAAATGCGATGGGTGTGTGTGTCTGTCTGACTGGGTGTGCAGGCATGAGTGTGGGCTTGAGTTCGTTGAGTGAATCATTGGAGCAAAGTTCTTTCTGAAGCCAACGCCATCAATAACAGAGAGAATATTTATTTAGGAGTGAATATTGAGCAAGCACAGACAAGGCTGATTTATGATGGATTGCTGTTGAAAGTACAATGTCTATGTGTTCTCTAGTGGCCTTCAACAATCCATGCCGACAACTAGACTTGAATACATAATACTCAGTGAATCTCCCTTAGTGGTTCAAAGGGTGGTGTCTGGTGTCTTTGAATATATATGAATATAAGAGTATAAATCAAACCAGTACAAAAGCAGCTAAGTAAATAGATCTTCCCAAACCTGCAAAAAGTATTTATTATATTTGTTCACCATAATATTTGTTGCCTGTCAACTAGAGAAAGCTCTCTGAATGCTGAGCTCAACACAAGAAAAGCTAAATAAGTCGTTGTATGCACTAAAGCCAGAAGTGTGTTAAGAGAGATTTCTATTCCTTTTGTGCTCTAAGATCCTGTATGATTCCACTTTACAGTTCAGCAAAACCATTATGTGACAACCCATTCCCAGACCATGTCTGTGAATGAATTTAGTACATTCTGCAAGATGGAACACAAAACCTCACCTTTGTATCTTTTGATTCATTCTACATCAAAACAAATATAGGGATAATTAAAGATTTAAAGATTTAAATGATCTTAAAGGAAGGTGTTTATTTTCTGCTTAGGTCTCATTTGCACATATAGAAATACAGGCATTCCTTATACGAAAGAAATTGGATACATTCTTGTCACTCAGAAGAAAATGAACTCAAAGTGGATCACAGTGTTAAATGTATGAGCTAAAACTATAAATGTATGTGATAGAGAGAAGGTGTATAAACTGAACTGTCTCAAATCCATATCCATTTTTGCTGTATCAGGTAGCTAAAATAGAAACAGCACATAGTATAGGAGATAGTATTTGTAAATTATGTATCTGTTAACAGTATTGTATTCAGAAAATAAAAGGTTACCTAGAACTCGTTAACAGAAAGACAAGCACCCTAATGAAAATTCACAGATAATCTTTATAGACATTTCTCAAAAGAACATACACAGATGTCTATAGCTACGAAAGGGTATCAACATCATTTATCATTAGTGACCTGAAAAATCAAAACTGCCATGGGAGAGCATAAGAATGATTATTATAAAAGATTCTGTGCATGACTGTTCATGCCTATAACTCCAGCACTCAGGAAGTTGGAGGCAGGAGCATGAAAAATCTGCAGTTGTTGTCACCCACATGGGGAGTTTGAGGCCAGTCAGAGCTACATAAGACCCTGTCTTAAAAGAAAGGAAGGAAGGAAAAAAGGAAGGAAGGAAGGAAAAAAGAAAGAAAGAAAGAAAGAAAGAAAAGAAAGAGAAAGGAAAGGAGGGGAAGAGAACAGAGGGGAAAGGGAGGGGAGGAAGGAAATAAGGGAGAAAAAGAGGAAGGGAGGGAGGAAAACTAATTTTCTTAAAGAATCTTTAAACATCTAAATATGTGTATCAATCAACAAGTCTACATAAAAGAAGATTTGGGGGAATCAAGCTAAAAATTTTTAAAAAATGACCTTCCCCAGTAAACAACGGAGATTTTACTCATGGGAAGGTTAAAAAAAATTTTAGAAAATAGATAGCAAACAGTGGCTGAGGTCATTCTTTTTAATGAGTATCATGTCATCTAATAAAACAAACATTTCTGAGCTACTGTGTAAAAACTAATCTTTTCTGTTTGGATTACTTGCCATCAGCAGTAAGGCAGCTAATCCTCTCCTTCTGGGTTCACATATGTGGTATAACTGCACCGTTTGCCCTGCAGGAAAACGTGTAATGAGCACATAGTATCAGACTTGTTAGGCTCCCAGTCAACGTGATGCCGACTGAAAGGCAAAAAGCTCAAATATTGCTAGTTCTCTGTGAAACGTGTCCTGGTGTAAGAACAGTGTGTTAGCGGGAAGCAAGATTGCCAGAAATGAGCAATTCCACCCTAAATGATGGTTGTCAAATGGACAATATGAGTTAGAAGACATACTCAAAGTTCACATATGAATAAAATGTTAAAACCTTGAGGAAAGTATAAAGGAATGTGTGCAATGTTGCTTTGCCACATTGATGGATTTTTTATTAAAAGTAGGGACATAGCTGGAGAGATGGTTCAGAGGTTAAGAGCATTTGCCTGCTCTTCCAAAGGTCCTGAGTTCAATTCCCAGCAACCACATGGTGGCTCACAACCATCTGTAATGGGGTCTGGTGCCCTCTTCTGGCCTGCAGGCATACACACAGACAGAATATTGTATACATAATAAATAAATAAATAAATAAATAAATAAATAAATAAATAAATAGTCCTATCTGGATGTTGGGATTTTCAGGTTTGCCTAATGAGAACCTCATCTCCTGGTTGTCATCAAAGCTATTAAAACCACTATCATCCCAGACCTCTGGTACCATTTCAACTTTTCTAACTAGTGTTGATGAATTGAGTTTTTCCAAAACAAAAAAGAAAAGAACCAAGTAAGTACAACAAGGGTTGAACTCACAGAATTAGTAAATGCTGTCTTAATGCTGTCTTTTAGCTTTAATAGTCCAAGTGGGGCTTTTTCAAAGCCTAATGTAAGAAATATGAGGGAGTTTTACACTCCAGGGACAGCAGTCAGAGAGATTGAAGGTAACATTCATCCCTAGTAAGGCTCACAATCAAAGTGAAATTCAAATTTACTTCTTCAAATGTTCCTCTAGTAGTTGTGTGACAATGCAGTCCACGGGGACTGTAACATGAGGGCCTGCTTGTTGGGGTTTCTGTCCCACCCGGTACCCCACAGCTGGCAAGCCCCAAAGAAAAATCACACAGAGAGTCTGCATTAGGTTATAAATTAATTGGCCCATTAGCTCAGGGTTTGTATTAGCTCTTATAACATATGTTAACCCATTATTCTTATCTACATTAGCCACATGGCTCGGTACCTTTTCTCAGTTGGGCAGAGTCACATCCTGCCTCTTCCGTGATCTGCACAGGAGTGGGGGGAAATGGGCTTCCTTATTCCCAGAATTCTCCTGTTCTTCTTGTGCCATCTCTACTTCCTGTCTGGTTCTCCCGCCTATATTTCTTGCCTGGCCAATCAGCGTTAATTTAAAATATGATTGACAGAATATAGAATTGTCCCCCACCAGGGGTCTTATTCCCTCCTTGGGCCATTCCTCTTTGTGACAAAGCAGTCTACACAGCCATATCCCCTACTCCAGCCAGTCTTTCTCTTGAGGATTTGGATCCTGTTTTCCAACTTGCACAGATGAAGCGAGATCACAGAAGAGGTTTAAACAATATCATTGTTATTCCGACACACTTCAAGTTAAAACCTGTCCTATAAAACAGATTTGGGAGGGCTGGAAGCCTAGTCTACTACCCTGGTGAAGAACCTGTGTTACAGGAATCAGTGTTCTCCGATCCCACCTTGTTGACATGGTGTATAAACCAGCATTCCTACCAGAACAGATGACATGCTCAAATTAGGGTGGTCTAAAGAGGGTTTATTAAATAAATAAACAAAAGTCTATTTGCAGAGGTCTGGGTATCAGAAATCCCCTATGTTGTCACATGAAAATGCTGAGCTAGTGACATGTTCTCACCCTAAATCCGAAACCACAAAGGGAAGGAGTAGTTACTGAACTGAAAAGGAGAGTTATCCAGGGACCTTTGCCTTGATAAATGACCATTCGGGAGCAGTACAAGAAGCCCCCTGGGATCCAGAAGAGAGGTCAGCTCATTCCTTGCCCTGTTCTCCAGCTCAGCAGGAAGCTCAGCACACCTCAGCTGCCTTTGTCAGCACACCTCCTGAGCAATCTACCTTACATCAAGATCACCTGCTTAGTTCCCCAGTGGCTAAATCTCCCCAAAGGCCAGAGGGCAGAAGATAAACAGGAGCCATGAGATAAAGTTTAGGAGTGAGTCAGTTTCCTGGGCCAAAGGCCAGTCTAGACAAATGGCGGTTCAGCAATGCAAGGCCAGCATTCACGGTCAAGCATCTGTATCTACACCAGCGGCTTGACACACAGATGTGTCCACATACCGAACGTGGAAAATGCTCGCAAAGGCATTTTCCCAGCACATCTGCACGGCATGGGTATCTTTCACACTCAGAATTCCCACTCCCGAATCCTTGGGCATCCAGGGCCTGTTCACCTGCGAATAATCACCTGCAAACTGAAAAAGTGAATCTTCTTGAACCCTCCTCGTTCCCGTACAAACATTTTCTCAGTCCATTTTCAAAATGATCCTATGAGTCATAAATCAGTATCGAAGCTTTAAAGGTAATTTAAGGCTGAAAGGGCTCAATAATACCGTATAGAAAGTAGAAGGTGACTCTCTTGATCCCAGGATCATTTAATTCTAACGCCCCATTCTTCCCACATACCGATCATTTACAGCACTTAAGCACTTGACCTCAAAATAGTTTAGCAATTGGCTAGCAGAGGGCAGGGTAGGTAGATTGAAATTTGACTGAAAATTGCTTGGTCTATTGCTATGTCTATCTGGTAGATCTCTAAAGGGACAATCCAGGAGGACAAAAAAAAATTAGAGTAATTAGAAAGGGGTTGATGTCTAGAAAGAAAAGGCGACAGAGTTTGAGCACCATTGAGTTTGTTCCACGCTCCGGTGCTGTAAGCCAGTCCAACCACTGTTCAGAGTCTACGGACTTCACACCTGAAGTTTACGCCTCCTGGAATATCTGCAGTGATGTAATGCCTCACCGCGAATAACTTCACCTGCCTGCCATCTTACCTTGCTCTTTGGTATTGTGAGGCCACAATGTGCAACGAGCAACTTGACGTGTGAATGGGCAGGCTCATGAACTGACCCTGAGGGTCAATGACTCTTCAGGTTGCACACGTGTGCTGTGTGCTGTTGTCGTAAAATGTAATTACACCTACTCAGGTAGGAGGATACAGCTCTCAGGGTTAACATCTTGATAGCAAGAAATGAGTCAGAGGCTCAGGATGGCATAATTCATAGGAAGTCAGACAGGGGATGCGCTGTCAGACTCTGGGGAGTCAGAAAGGGGTGCCCCGTCAGACTCTGGGGAGTCAGAAAGGGGTGCCCCGTCAGACTCTGGGGAGTCAGAAAGGGGTGCCCCGTCAGACTCTGGGGAGTCAGAAAGGGGTGCCCCGTCAGACTCTGGGGAGTCAGAAAGGGGTGCCCCGTCAGACTCTGGGAAATCAGAGAAGGGGTTCACTGTCAGGCTCTGGGAAATCAGAGAGGGGGTGCACCATCATGCTCTGGGAAATCAGAGAGGGGGTGCACCATCATGCTCTGGGGAGCTGCTTTCCTAGAAAACAGACAGAACCCAAATCTGGACGAACCTTCACCCTGAAAAGTCTGCAAGCAAGCGTCCACACCACAAGCAAAGCCTTGTCTGTAGAGTAAAAAGGCTGAACTAACACAAGGTTTTTGTTTTCCCAGAGGTAAAAATGTCCAAGAGGAGATGATGGCACAGGAGCACAAAGCTACACGCTTTCCTCCTCTGTTTGAAGATGGACTCAGTGCCTTCCGCAGGCGTTCAATGCTTTCTTTTTTAGGACAGCCTAGAAGTCTCTGAAGAAGGAAAACAAAGAAATAACTTCCAGGGTTGGGCAGGCTCTCCCCAGTCAACAGGGGGTCAGCTGCAGTCCTTTTATTTTTGACTCAGATTCCAGAGTTGTCACAAGACCACACATTCCCGTGGCTTCTTTAACTTCCACACTGGGTTCTACAGACCCTTTCTATGACTGTTCTCTTGACTCAGCCAGCTTTCCCTGCCTAAGCTGAGAGACGATCGCAGACTGCTAACTGGATAAAGAGGCTAGAATAATATGACTTTTGTTCTTTGTCAACTGAAAATTGCCAACTAGTAACTAACTTAAGCTTTGGGTGTATGCAAGAGCTATGTTGAGTAATTTATAATCTCTTTGCCATCTGGGAAATATTCAGATTAACAAAAGATACTCTGATCATGGAGTTTTGTTTTTAATAAAGTAAACTAGAATGGTTGGAACTCTTTCAAATATGAAATGAGCAGGACGTGATGGCACATGTCTGAAACCACAGCTTTCAGAAGGTGAAGTTAGGAAGACCAGGTATTCAAAGCCAGCATTTAACAAGTTCAAGACTAGCCTCTACTACATGGGACATTGTCTCAAAAGAACAAAAAAATCCCCAAATTAAATCAATACATGATTCTGAAGTTGAGAGTGTATAGTTTATATACTGTCTGGAAATTAAGGACAGATGAAAATAATAGATCTTCTAAAATAAAATTTATGAATAATTATGATATTGAGCAGTATAACTCTTATGACCAATAGATAAACATATTGGACATCTGTGTCTTGATGAAAGAAATTCTAGTGCAAGCTAAAAACACAGGATTTGAGCAATGTCTCTATCAAAAATTACCTGGAAAAATCTAAAAAATATCACTAAAGCTACCATTCTGCTAATCCCTTCTCTGTAAAGGGAACGGCTACAGTAGCGCAAGGTTTTCAGCTCACTCAGCAAGCACAGGGCAGAATCAATGGCTGTTACTGTGGTGATAACCAACCCTCCATCTACTCAACCACTCCCATCATCTCCACCAAAATAGCTCTATGTTTTCAGACTTTTTGCAAGACTAGTCGGAGATCTCATCTAAACTCTAGAACACTATTGACTACACTGTCTTTGAATAAATGCTGTGTAAAATTTATTTCCATTGACATGAGAGACTGTCTCTTTAGCAAAGTTCCTTTCTCCTGCATATAAATTTAATGTATTTTTAAAGTAGTGTGTGAGATAATTACCTTATTTTAGTCTATGAAAATGGGCAAACTCTATTGGATAGATTTCAAGAATCCTCCTTGTTTTGAGGCCCCACCCCCTTACATTTGAACACTTTGAAGAGTTCTAAGTCCTTCAAAGTAAGCATATGAGTATATGACTCCTCCAGCCTTTCTGTGTCTGGACCTCAGTCAGTTAAAGCTGCCTTGGCTACAGCAACCAGGCAAGTCCATACAGGAATGCTGAATGCAGCAGAATATGGAACAGAAGATTAAATCCCTGGGGAGAAGCCCCAAGGAAGTGTATTTATGACATCAGTCCAAAAAGAACTCCTGTAATTAGAGGCACTGAAAGCCAAAAGAACCCTGGGATCCAGTCCTCAAACTGGAAGTAAAGAAACAAGTAAATGAAGATAAAGACAGCAGTGCCAGACTAGAGCAGAAAGTCAAGACACAGAGAGCTGGGGCTTGCTAAGGAATAAATTTCTCATAACATTAACTAATTAATTTCTAAGAGAATGAGTCTCCCGAGTAAGGTATCCTGTACAATATAATTTTTAGGCCTTCCACACTTTTGATGCACTGATGAGATGGGTGTGTGCCTATGTGTGTGTATAGAGGGGTGTGGTTGTGTGTGGTTGTGTGTGTGTGTGTGTGTGTGTGTGTGTGTGCGCGCGCGTGTGTGCGCGTGTTGGGAGGTCTCCAACACGAACCTGTTAAAATCTAAACGTCATCTTATTCCCCTCAGAGCACAATGTGTTGTCAATTACTCTGAAATTTCAACACTTTGGATGTAATAAAGACTATAATTCCATCATGACATTTGTTTGGTAAAAGATGCCCTCGTGCCGCATAAAACTCTTAAAATGAATCTTTAAGCTGTGCTGTAGCATCTCTGTCCGATTATACTTCTATTACCCTTCAGCACGTGCTATTTTAGTAAGACAAATATATTTTGCAATGTTTGAAATTTTTCTTGTCTGTGTAAACTTTTATGAAAAATGTTCTGCTTGAGAAGATAATCCAGATTTAATGCAACATGAATTAGAAAGGTCTTCTACCGCTTCCTTAAAATTCTACTTTCAAGATAAGATAAACTGTAATCGTCAAATCTAACTGACCCTTACCATTATAAGAAAGATGAATTTCTACGATTTTTTAGAAAGAATTTCAAAGAAAATTTTGCCCTCATATTTGGGTCTCAGAAGCCTTGCTCTATGGCCTCCAGTCGGTCCCATGTGTGAAGATATGACCGCGTTGCCAAGCATCAACCATGACCTTCACAAATTAGAATAATTCATGTTGAGTTTTGGCAACTCATGAAATTTACCTAAAAAGGAGCACCATTAATCTCACTGTTATTAGCAATAGAGTCTTTGGAAAAAAGACATAAATCACTTTGACATAAGAATCGGAACAAGAGAACTGGTTAGTAACCGAGTGATCTCTACCATGAATGGAGACAGCTTAATGTTTCCTTGGTTCATATTTCATAAGGCAAAGAAGCTGGGGGTGGATATTTATCTATAAAATCACAGAGGTGTTATTGATCTCTGTGGTGATTTGACTAAAAAATGACCCCCACAGATCCATAAAGAGTAGCACTACTTGGGCTGGTGAGATGGCTTAGTGGTTAAGAGCACTGACTGCTATTCCAGAGGACCCAGGTTCAATTCCCAGCACCCACATGGCAGCTCACAGCTGTCTGTAGCTCCAGTTCCAGAGAATCTGAAATTGTTATACCAATGTGCATGAAATAAAGTTACATAAAGTTTAAAAAAAAGAGTAGCACTACTAAAAAGTGTGGCCTTGTTAGAGTGGCTGTGGCTTCGTCAGAAGGAGCACATCACTAGAGGGTGGGCTCTAAGGTTTCAGGAGCTCAAGTCAGGTCCAATGGCTCTCCTGCTCTTTATGCGGACTGCCAATCCAGAGGTAGAATGCTCAGCTACCCCTTCAGCACCATGTCTGCCTGCATGCCACCACGCATCCTGCCATGATGATAATGAACTGTAGGCTACTCCCAATTAAATGCTTTCTTTTATAAGAGTTGCCAGGGTCATGGTGTCTCTTCACAGCAATAGAAGCCCTAAGACAGTGTCTCCTTAATTCCTTCTGCAAATGGGGAAATTAGGGGTGTTTGATTGTTTATCTTGGCAACACTGGGGATTAGGTACCAGGCTCCACTCAGATTCTGCAGATTCTCCAACATAAAGCCAGGGTTCAACCGTTAGATGCTTCACAAACATAACACATGCATTGGGCCCCAAAAGTCAAGTCCATCATAGATTATCACCATGATCCTGCATGGGGTACATGTGGGTGGAAGGAAACACTAAATCCAGCCTTTTTACTTGAATTAAATGTCTCTCGGTACTTAAATAAGGATGGTTTGAATGGACTGTGTAATAAACTACTCAGAGCAGACCATTGTGAAATTTAGTAATACGTCAACTCAGCATTTCATAGGCCTGGGTGATTCTGTTATACAAGTATATCTTTAGTTATATATCATATATGTACAGCTATGTGACTAAATTTCATATATATGTATGTATACATGTATACTCACAGGACTAGAGACTAAATTTCAGATTGGCAGGCTTATGGCCATTGGTCTTGGGCAGCTCATATTATTTTGTTAACATCAACACCGAAGACAAGAAAAAGATTAGAAGCTCAGATGCATTTATTTAAATGTCCATCCACATTTCATAGCAAAAATTACGAAGTACGTTTGAATATCTGATATCAGAGTCCTCCAAAAAATAGAGGGAATTTAGAATGTGGTAATCTTTGGGGGGATGTTCTGCTAAAACCACCTGTGAGAGAATGAGAGCAGTAACAGGTGTGAGCTCAAGCAGCTGAGCTTCACTGCGCAGGCAACGGAAGCCTCAGGAGATCTCAGGGCGGGTGCTGAGCTAGGCAGGACCACCAGGAACCCTCTCCTCCACTCCATCGACCATCACTCGCCAGTGTGTGCCCCTGCAGAGGGGGTGCGGTGAGCAAATACTGCTCCAAGAAACACTCAGACTCAGGGCTTTCACTGTCGATAGGGGAGTGTCTGCTCAAAACGGCATTTCGGTACCACACCACAGCCTCCACTACAGGGCTGAAATTCTTACAAAGTCTGCAGGGTTTTTCCAAAGGAATTTATATTTATTTTGCCATGAAGTTCAAAACTACATGAACTAAACTTCAGAGAAGGAATCAGCACAGCCCATTTTAAGCAAATAATATTCCTGCAATCTCAGCACCTAGGAGACTGAGGCAGGAATGTTGTTGAGAGTTCAAGGCCAGTGTGGGCTGTTGAAAGCCAATCACACAACAGTGTAAGACCGTCTCAAAAAAATTAAAAAAAAAATCCAAACGCCTTTGGCATCTTGCCAATGTCCACAAAGCCATATCTCTGGGCCTTGGAACTTTAAAGACCATTCTGAGGTATTTATCTCTGAGTCACTTAGCAAGGACACTGAATAAATCTGCTCTCTAAGAGCTATATAAACCTAGTGCCCTGATTTCCAAAGTAGGACGTGGGCAGAAGAGGTAGAGAAAGCTGTGGGTGTGTCCCAATCAAAGAAAGACAAGGAGTCTGAAGAAAGTGCACAGTGTGTGATAACTTTGGTCAACTGTAAATGTAGTAAGATCTGGACCAATCAGGAATTCCTGGCCTTCATTCTTTCCTAGTGCTATGTACAGCTCTAGATAGGACTATTCAGTGGATGGCCTTTGACTTCCAGGCCCAATAAAAGCAAAACCCAATAAAAGAAGGTCTAAGAATAAGAGAAAAGCCAGGCTCAGCTCCATGCTTGTAACCCCAGTGCTGGGGCAGACAGAAATAGGTAGATCCCTGGATCTCATTGGCTGGCAAGTCTAGACAAACTGGTGAGTTCATTTCACTGAGAGACCCTGACTCAAAGACAGAAAGAGAGAGAGAGAGAGCAATTGAGGAAGACATCTGACCTTGATCTCTAGTTTCCATGTGCACATACACACACACACACACACACACACACACACACGTGCACAAACCCATATAAATATTTACAACACACACACTAATAGGTAAGAATGAATATACTAGGAGTTAATTGTTTGGTTCTTATTTCAAGATGACATAATTTCCTAACTCATTTCCATAATCTCAGGGCAAAAAAAGTCTGTGAGTGAGGTGTGTACTAAAATAATGCATTCAATGGCATCATCCTTGTGCATCATACCGACACACAAGAACCTTGGACAAACACTTGGAGCCTTCAAAGTTTGGGAAGTTCATACCAGCAAAACAGCACACGATTTCCTTGTAAAGTCACACTGAAGAGTTTGGAGCACAGCTTGATGCCAGGGTGCATTCTGAGCACGGAAGAGATCCTGAGTTCAACACCCACTACTAAAACATGTCACAGTCATGAAGCAATTTCCTTGACAAATGTGATCTCTGTTCCTACCAAATACAAGGAGAGGAGTCTATCGAACAAAGAGAATTGAAATTGTGTCGATTTGTATTGGAGTGGGATCTCTATATGTTCTCCCAGGAGGTCTACAAATAGCTTCTCCCTTTCCTTAGGATTGTTCGAGCCCTGAAGCACACACTACAGTCCCAGACCTGCCTGTCAGCAGCCTTCCCAGGTCACAAAACGAATTTCCTATCTCTGAGTGGCTTACTCTCCAGAACACAGATACACAGACACACACACACACACACACACACACACACACACACACACATACACACACACACACACACAGCTAATAGATCTTCTCAGCAGTTAAAACACACATCCTCGTCAGCCAATGAGACCAGGCACTCCACTGAACTGACTTGCTCATTCTCTCTTCTCTGCAAAACTACATGGAACCCAAATCATCGAGCCGTCACCAGGTGGCCATGGAACATCGTTTGGACTTTGACAGGACTCTGACTCAGCCTGGCAGGCATGGGCTGCAGTCCACACGTTTGGAATTTCTGAGAAGCCAGCAGGAAACTTACGGAGCTGCCAGGATCATCTCCCCTGGATAAAGCGTTCTTTGATGGAACTTGGCAATAACAAAGCAATTACTCTTTTCTAAAGTTCTGTGAACAGGCGCAGGTAGAGTTTGTAGTTGAGTTTATAAAACCTATGAGTCTCTCTAGAAAAAAAAAAAGAACACAAAATTAAGTCTGAAGGTGATTATTTAGGATACAACACATATCACAAGCATTTATAATTTTAGAAAGCAGGAAAATAGCAAAAGCTTCATAAAATCTCTGGATACCACAAGTTTCTATGAATATTGGAATCAACCAACAACCTAACTCACTAATATTTTGCTATATTTTAACTTGCCCTCCCGTGGCTATAATTTTGCATAACCATTTTCTGCAGAGAATAGCGAGTTCTCTTCTGCTTACCACAGCACACCGAAAATTATTATAGATGAGTAGACATGTTTTTTTTTTTTTTTTATCAGAGGAAGCAACACACCTCTGAATCCCAGTAGTTGGAAGGTGGGTGTCTAAAGGATCAGGAGTTCAAGGTCAGCCTGAGTCAGGAACTTAATCGGGTGAGTTTGAAAGTTCTCTCTCCTCCACCCATTGTTATTCAAGTACCTCAGGGGACTATTAAAAAGCAAACAGGGTCTTGCAGAGAGACCCAGCCCTTCAATGTCACTCTCAAAGCCCTGGGCTAGTCCAGCAGTCCCAGCAAGAACAGCAAGGACACCAGCATTATCCCTCCTCTCTACCCAGCCTGTCCTGCCGTCCTGTAGCCTGGAAGTGGGCAGGACTGCCGTGCACAGTCCCCTGCAAGCCAGCGTGCACTCTCTGGTTCAGATACTTTCCTAGAGGTCAAGTTTAGCCCAGTATGATTCCAGGTCACAGGAGACAGTTCACTGCTTATGGAATTATAGGTAGAGACACGGAGAGGAGATAGGGGCCAAGGTCTTACTGTCCAAGCCAGAATTAACCTCACCTACTTTAGAAGAGCCTGGCCCCCTCTCCAGCCACCCCTGACCGCAGGCTTTGGGAGGGTCCCTAAGCCCAATCAGTATACGGAATCCGCTTCTGTTTCACTCAAGGCACCCGCATATCTTAAGGAAACTAACCTTACAAACAGGCCCCTGGTGGTGACTCAGGCCTGTGATCCCACCTACTCAGGCAGGAGGGTCTTGAGCTCAAGGCTTGCTTACAGAATGAGTTGAAGATCATCCTGAACAACTCAGCGAGACTCTGCCAAAATAAAGAAGTAAAAGGAGGACTGGGGATGTAGCTTTGTGATGGTGCACTTGCCTGGCACACCTAAGATCCAGGCTCCATCCCTAGTAGAGCTCAAAATTTAAAAAAAAAAAAAAAAAAGAAAGAAAGAAAGAAAAAATTACTTAGGAGCCCAGGAGGCACAGTAAATACGCAAATTTCTGGCTTTCGCTGACATCGCTTCTTCAGAATTTGAACCAAGGCCAAGGCCACTCTTAAGTGGCTGGGTCATCCCTAATGCTCTCCCACACTTTGGAAGCAAACTTTTAAGACAAGACCACTCCTGCTTTGATGCATTAAGCGCAGGGTAAGTGACTGAGAACGGACAGTCTCATTCCCCTTGTTTCTGAGCTCCTAACGCATGGGCTCGTGTGCGGACTGGGGTGGGGGTGGGTGGGGGTGGTGGGAGGGGGGAGCTTTGTGTGGAAACACGTGTACACTTGTGGAAAATGAATGATATATGGGTGCATGCACAAGTATTACATGTTTACATGTGGATGGTGCTGTTGAGGTACATCTGTGCTTATGTGTGAATATATGTAGAGGTGGAAGTAGCATGCATTTGTGTGGTGCAATTAGTGTGCGTGGAGTGGTATATATACATATATGTCTCTAGTGTGTGAAGTGTGTATTAATTATGTATGTGTGGTGCTTGGACTTGGGTGGGGATATGTAGTACAGTGTGTGTGTGTGTGTGTGTGTGTGTATGCATTATATGTGCAATGTGTAAAGTATTATGTGTAAGCTTGTGGTGCCTGTGGAGAAGCAAGTGAATGCAAGTTGAATATGGCGGTAGATGGCATGTAGGTGCACCCATGTGGTGCCCATGGAGATATGTGTGGTACCTACGTGGGCTGAGTGGAAGTGGTGTATGAAGTGGTGTGTACAGGTGTGTGGCGCCTTTGGGAGTTAAGGGTGCACGTGTGAGGAAGTATGCGTGGTGTAGCTAAGTCTGTGTACCTGTGCTGTGTGAGCAGTGAATGGAATTGAGCTGTGCACATGCATGTGAACGTGTGGGGGTTTGTGCGGTGTGTAATGGGTGAGTGGAATTGAACCGTGCACATGTGTGTGAACATGTGTGGGTTTGTGTGGTGTGTAAGGGTGAGTGGAATTGAATTGGTGTGGGTTTGTGTGGTGTGCAATGGGTGAGTGGAATTGAACCGTGCCCGTGCGTGTGAACATGTGTGGGTTTGTGTGGTGTGTAAGGGTGAGTGGAATTGAACCGTGTTCATGCGTGTGAGCGTGTGTGGGTTTGTGGAGAAGGTTTTCTTAGAGACATTTGCATGTAGCGTCCATAACTAGTACCTTGAAAATGTCAAACTTATTTAAACAAGAACTACGTGGGCATTTCTAAAAAGAAATCAAAAGTGTTGGCTGAGGCTTTCTCTTTGTTGTCTCTTAATTTGTACATCCCTTCCACCCCTGCATTGCTACCTACCATCTAGTTTCTGTGATTAGCTGCTATTCATTTCATATGATGGAAAACAGCAGCCAGTCATTTTTTAATTTCTGTTCAGTCAGGGGCAGATATGAAAGCCATCCTGTTTTCCACAAGGTCTTTTTGGTCATATTCTCTGTCTTCTCGCCCTGAGGAGAAAGGTCAGTGGCTTCAAAAGCATAGACTTGTGTTCAGTTCTGGCTTTCTCCCCACCCAGAGACCTGGTCACTGAGGATGATGGACAATAATATTTACCTCCTGGTCTGAAACAAGCTTAAAGCAAACCACAGTCTTAAAAAAAACTACCCTAATGGTAAGTGCTGTCATGGACCTGCTTTCCTCTGCCCTCTCCTAGTGCCTCCACAGCTTCAGCATCGTCTCCCAAAATGCATGCATCTCCCCAAAAAAACTCCTTCAAATTTGTCTTTCCTGTCTTCACATGACATTAACCTCACATGTGCAGTCTCACTGGTATGTACTCTGTAAATAAAGTTACACTGTTTCTTCTGCTCACCTTGCTGACAATGTTGCAAAATCATGGCTGTAAAGTCTGGCCATAGGATAGACACACTAACCCAAAGATGTAACCATTTTTTGAAAGTGTTCTTGCAACACCTGAAAGCATCTCGAATGCCACAAGGGGACAAGCACACCCTCAAGCAAATATTGGCCAAAAGTGAACAGGTCTCGATTTGACCTTGAAAAGAAGGTGATAGCTTTTTGCCGACCCAGGAATAGATGCTACAGAGTCCATCACGCACATTTACAGTGGCCATGCAGCATCTCTGAAAGCCCAGGGTCCACCCATTAAATAAATTCCAAGAAACTGTCAGAGCCTCTAGAGAGTGGAGCTTGCATAATAGCTAGTTCTAACTTGCACTGAACCTTATCTGAGGACATCTGGGCTGAGCGGCTTATCTGCCGGAGCACACACAAGTCTTCCCGTAGCAAACACATAATCACAGGCTTTCTGCTCCAGGATGGAAGATGTCTTGCAAGCTAAAGTCATATCAGTGGAAAGCACAACAGTAAAGGGCTGGGGGTAAAACAGTGGTCGAGCCCTCCCCTCATAGACCAGGTTCCTGGGTTCAGACCCTAATACTGCAAACAGTGGTCGAGCCCTCCCCTCATAGG
>JAQHUG010000014.1:12335472-12351930 GCA_028555095.1 Dicrostonyx torquatus
CCCCCCCCCCCAGGTACCAGGTTCCTGGATTCAGACCCTAGTGCTGCAAAAATAAAAACAGAAACAAAATTTAAACTTTTTATTCCTGCACTAGAGAACTGGCTATGTGTCAAGGCAGAAACCAACCTAGGCTACCTGAGAGCCTGTCTCAAACACCAGAAAGGAAGATGAGATTCCTTCACAGTGGAGTCTGTCTTCTAGGTCTGAGGTACACAAAAATGTATCAATCTGTCTGTTAACAAAAACCCTATCCTGAGAGGTGGATTGTGTACCCTTCTCATTTTAGGAGGAGGGAGTCCAAGATGAGGTTTCTCTGTGTAGCTATAGCTGTTCTAGAACTTACTCTGTATTCCGGACCGGCCTCAGACTCGGATATCTGCCGGTCTCTGCTTTCCAAGTGATGGGATCAAAGATGATTAAATGGGATTAAATCTAGGTTCAGCCTAGAATTTTTTTTATTTTAATGCCATTTACAAATAATTTAATCTCAAGTGACTGAGAATTTTTTAAATATACTGGCTGGACGATAGTAAACAAGCTCCCCAAGTTAGCACCAAAATTCGGAGAACGAAAGACCATGGCTTCATCAGTAGGCTTGATGGCTTTAGTGTCTGGCACTCTCTGAAAAGAAACGAAAGAGATGCCAGACTCTGGTGAGTGGATTATAGAGCAAGCTTTGGCTAGCAGTTAGCACTAAGGTGGCTCCTGATGCTGCAGACAGGAGAAGTTAGGGCTCTAATCAAACTGAGGTCTGCAAAGTATACAGAACTGAAATGTCCTTGGAAAATTGGCTACTAACTCAAAGTAAAGGTATAACACCCTATTCTTTCCATGAATAGAATTTTTTAAGTAAATAAAACTGTACACATGTACACACAAGAACCATGACAACCAGTTCTAGTAATTTCCTGAGATATGTCTATGCCTTCTGCATTTAGCTCTCTCTGTGTGTGTGTGTGTGTGTGTGTGTGTGTGTGTGTGTGTGTGTACATTCTAATATGTGTTTACAAATAGGTATGTGTGTGGAAGTTACAGGTTAATGTCAGACGACTTTGTCAATCACCTTCTACCCTCCTTCTCTCTCCCTCCCTTTCTTTCTTCCTTTATTTTTCGAAACAGGGCCTCTCTGCATTATCCTGGCTGTCCTAGAACTCATGATGTAGACCCTGTTGGTCTCCAACTCAGAGATCCACCTGCCTCTGCCTCCTAAACGCTAGGACTAAAGGCGTGCACCATCATGCCCAGGGAAATTTTGTTTGTTTTGTTAGTTGGTTGGTTTTTTTCCCTACTTTACTTTGTGACAGAGCTGCTCGCTGAACCTGGAGCTCACCAATTCAACTAGACTGGCTGAGCAGGGATCCCCAGGGATCCCCCTGTGCCTGCCTCTGCAGCATCTGTGCTGCTGTGTGCTGGTTTTGATGTGGGTTCTGGGGGTCCCCACAGGTCTTCAGCTTGTGTGGTGAGCACTTTACCGAGTCAGCCTCTTGTGCACATGTCCTAATCAATTTATAAATCATAGCGTTTAAATCGTGAGCCAGGGATCAGTTTTATTTGCACACTGAAGGTCAACAGAGTGTACAAAAATCCGCCAGCCTGGAATATTTTCAAGCAAATTCTGATTTGGCCCAAGAAAAGCCAGGCATCGGAATTCTAACCGAATGCATCGGGAAGAATAAGAAAATGTATGTCCTTTTAATATGCACTCTGTGTGGCAGGAGGCGATGCTATCTATCCTTCCTTTCAGCAAAATTCCATACACATAAAAGAGAAATTTGAACACAGCGGTGCCCTGTTCATTATAACACATGTGTTTTTGGAATATTAATCTAATATGTTAATGGAGAATTATGTTTTACATGCACTAGATGAATGCTTTCTTGCCTTTTCTGTTCTAGCAAGTACATTTTAAAATTCTATTTTAAGTAAAAATAAAGTAAAAGAATTTAAAATTGATCTGTGTTGTAAAATCTCTATGTGTTGTAAAATCAGCTTCTGTGGCCCATACCCAAGGCTGTGTGTGTGTTAAGCCACACCCTTGGGGAGCACTGACTTCCCCTGGCCCAGCAGCCACCACATGGCAGCACCGCAGTCCATAGGGTGGGACTTCCTGAGTCCTTCCCCATCCTTACTGGCAACAGACTTTTTAATCTTACACCTTTTTGGAGAATTATGATATTTAAAGAGGTCATGAACTATTTTTAAACTACTGAACCATCTAATTGCCCAAATCAAACACATTTTAACAAGATTCAACTCCAAGAATTCTAATAATTTCTAAGACATTGAAATGAGTTGCAGCACTCCTATGTGGGGAGCTATGTACATATATATATATATATACATGTATTGTACATGTATATACATATATGTTATATATATATATATTCCTCCCCACTCTTCATCTAGTAGCTAGTAGTCTGTTCTCTGTAATACTGTTTAGCAGTTGTTATTGAAGTAGAATTGGCCAGAATAAAGCTGTTGGAGATTAGTGTATTTCATTTCACATTCATACAAATGATATGAGTGTCAATAGCACATCCGTTCTTATTGCTCACTTGTACTCTGTAGTAGGACTACATCTCAGTTTAAACACATGCCAAAGGGCATTTGGACAATTTGTAGTGTTTAGGGACTGCCATAAGGCTGAGTAACCACTCAGGTGTAAATGTCTGCACGGATACATATGTTTTCATTGCGCTAGCTAGGGTCACTTTTTGTTTTAAAAGGACTTGACGAGCTCTTTTCCAGAGTGGCTGTATCGTTGACTGCTCCCCAGCAGCTGTGTATGAGTGACCCAGTTACTCCACTGTCTCCCCAGCGTATACTGTGCCCGCCAGCTTTCACGTGAACTCTTCCGACCAGTGTTACAGTGACAGACATATCTCTCTGCGGGCTCGTGAAGAACATCTCACCAGAGGAGATGCCTTTGATGCTGTCACATCCTTTTCTAGATGGACTGTGACTTTTCGTGAAGGTTGGAGTTCTAAAACATCATGGAAGTCTACATTCTGTAGGTAAGTTTTTGTCAAACAACCATTCACTTTCAGTCTGTGGTTTATCTTTTCATTCTCTTGACAGAATCCTTCAGGGGACAAAAGTTTATAGTATCAATGAAATATTTTTGCTTTAATATGCTTTGGGGTGCTTTTTTGGTTTTCTTGGGGGAGGTTGGGTTTTTTTTGGAGTGGGGGTTACAAAAAGGAGGACAGGTTGAAACAGGTTCTCATTTTGTAACCCAAGCTATCCTGGAATTCACTAGTTCCCCCAAGCCTGTTTGCACTCACAGCAACCCTCCTGCCTTAGCATCCTGAGTTCTGGAATTACAGATGTGAGCCACCATGCTCATGACTCTCCCCATTCTCCACACTGTGCTCATCAACTTCCCATTACTGTAGTACCATCGCTGAAATACTCCACTTAAGAGGAAGCAAAGTTTGTTCTGGACCATGGATTCAGAGTCTTCTGGCCATAGTCACTCAGCCCTGTCCACATAACTGTGGCAACACAGCATCATGACAGGATCCTGAAGTGGAAGGGCCCTGTTTGTCCTGATAGTCAGAAGCACGGAGACAGGAAGGGGACTGCGTCCATATCTTTTTCACGGGAAAATCTGCAGTGATAATTCCTCCCAGAAACAGGCTCCACCTCTGAGAGGCTCCATTTCCCTACAGGCCATGGGTCAGATCAAACCTATAACACATGACCACTGAAGACACTTATCAAAACCAAAACATGGGTGATGAGCAATCAGAAGAGACAGTTCAAGTGTAAGGCATTTTCTTTTAGCAAATCCCTTGAACTTTACCCTCAGGGCTTCACAACTTGTAAACGGGATTTCATAAAACTGTTCCAAAAATAAACCCATACATGATGCCCTGCAGTAACCCCGATATGGTTATGAATAGCGCCCTGGTTTCTATTACTTCACCATAAACTCATACAAAACTTCACCACACAAAACAGCAGGGGCCAAGCCCAGCCCTGGGCAGCCCACGCTGGAGCAGCAAGTTCGTGGAAGCAGCACAAGGAAAGGAAACCCAGCTGGGCTCAGAGGGCATTTTCGCCAGGGTGACTCGGAGCAATATTTCAGCACTGGGAAGAAATACGATAAAAATCAACAGAAGGCAAAACTCTTGACACATGATGGGGAAGAGAAGACTCCTTCAGCATGTCTAGGAGAAGGTTGAATGCTTTACTTGCTAGGGAAAGCTGTACCTGTAGAACACAGTCTCTCTGAGCAAAGCAAAACTGTCCCATTTGAAAAAGGCAGGTAGTTTAGGGACTGCCTGGTTATCCAAGGCAAGGAGCTAAATGGGAGCTGGTTACTGGAACTGCGGGGCCTTATGAAGCCCTCTTCTGCAGTGAGTCCTTGGTGAAGTCAAAGAATAGGACCATTTCTTGAAAGTACTTTGAAAAGGCAACTGTTTAAAAACAGATTCCTGAGCTAGCAGGGTAGCTCAATGATAACACACTTCCCTTGTTTGCCTGAGAGCCTCCAGCAGTTCTGCTTCATCCCCAGCACCCAAAACTAAAATAGATCCATAAAACAATATTCTCAGTCCCCACCTGACACCTATTGAATCATAATCTTTGGGGTAATCAAGAATGTAATCGTGAGTGTCAGTGGTTATCTTGTTCTGTCGGCCTAACATCTCCTACTTGATTGATACACATGTATGTGTCAGACACCAAATGTACACATCAGACATGCACTTCCTGCTTAAGTTAAATTAAGCAACTCAGAACTAGCATGTTTATGATCTTTTTGGAACATTGGAATCATACTGTGGTAAAGTAAAACCAGGGTGAGGAAACTTCTAGAAAAAAAGGCTACCATCTCTCACACACTTTGGAGGTCTTAAAGGTCAGTCTTTGTAGCCACTCTGCTCTTGTCCTTAGTTTTTTGTTTTGTTTTGTTTTCCTGCATGAGCATCCTGAGTTCTGTTTGGAAGGAAAACCCTCCCAGAACCTTTGGTCCCTCATTTCCCCAGAGCGAGGACATTACCACATCATACACTTCAGGGTCAAAGTTCTTTTCATTGTTACAAACTGAAACACTCTTTAAATTTGAGCAAATCAACTTAGCCACAGAATCTTCTGGAGGCTTCAGCACACACCGCTGTGTCCTTGGAGATATGAGGTCCTTTTAGAAGCCCAAGTCTCTGCGTTCAGACTGAATTTGTTCTGTTTTCAGTCATCTAAACTTCCTACCTAGCTATCTACTCATGTGTATTTGACCCGGCAACAGCTTAATTGACTTCTTAAAAGGAAATTGCTGGTTCTGGATTGGTAGTTTTGTCAGTAAGTAAGTGAGCATGCTTCACAGGCATGAAGACCTAAATTGGGTCATTCAGAAATCACATTGCAAAACCAAATCTGAGCCAGATGGTGATGGTGCACACATTTAATCCCAGCACTTGGGAGGCAGAGGCAGAAGGATCTCTGTGAGTTTGAGGCCAGCCTGAAAGGAAGGAAGGAGGGAGGGAGGAAGGGAGGGAGGGAGGGAGGGAGGGAGGGAAAAAAGAAAAGAAAAAAGAAATACCAAATCCAAGTGCCATGCCTGTAAATGCAGGGTTTGGAGGTGAAGAAGGGGAAGACAGGAGAATCCCTGATGTTCTCAGTTTGATGAGTACCAGGTTACGAAGAGATCCTGCCCCGAAAAGGCACAACTTCTGAGAGACAACACTCAAGACTGTACTCTTGCCTCCACAGATGTAGCCAAACATACACATGTACACACACACACTCTAGAAGATAGAGGTGTTAAGCTTCAAGTACAGGTAGAGTGCTCTCTCTCTCTCTCTCTCTCTCTCTCTCTCTCTCTCTCTCTGTGTGTGTGTGTGTGTGTGTGTGTGTGTGTGTGTGTGTGGACTTGTGTGGGGAGATGTACTCACTTATGAAAGTACTTGTGGAGGTCAGAGGTCAAGTGTCTCCTATTGCTGTCCACTGAATTTCTGAGACAAAGTCTCACTGAAGCTGGAGCTCACCAATTCCACTAGACTGGCTGGCTGGTCATCAAGCCCCAGGATTGGCCACATTTGTTTTTTAATTATTAGCACATTTTTGTATATAGACTCCCCAAGAGCTGTCTGTTTTTCCCTTCCAGTATGAAATATTTTTCAAATCAATATAATTAGCATCTTGCAAATTCCCTTCATTATGTATTTGTAGGAAAGTGCAGCAATCTGAATCTCATTTTAAAAAAAAACTATGCTGGAATATAACTAAAATACGACAATGGCTCCATTTTCGCACAGTTCAATGAACTTTGACAAACTTGTGATCCTGCGCATGACCAGCACCACCAAACTCTCCATCATGCAGGAAAATGTGCGTTCTTGCATCCAGCCAACTGTACCTCCAGTCAAAAGAAACTGCTTTTTTTGGCTTTTCTTTGAGTACAGGTTAGAAAGGGTTTCTAGCTACAGTCTCATGTAGACGAAGCACAGTGCCTATTCTTGTGTATCTGGTTTCTTTCAGTTCACATAGTGCCTCGGAGACTCAGCTGTGGTTCTACTATATTGGTAGGTTGTCCCAGGATAGGACTGTATTATAATTCGGTCTATCAGCATTCTACTTCTGAACTAAATAATTCTCCAGTGAACACTCATTCTCAAATATCTTCTTCCTAAGCACTATGGCATCTACTCCTGAGTCCAAAGTACATCCAGACCGATGAGCCTTTTGCTGAACGACCGCCTTTGCACGCTTGTTTCAGGTGGGTCTTTAAACACCCCCTTTCCCCACGCTCTCCAATTTAATAATGTACAAAAGTTGGAAACATGTTTGCGTCTTCCTCATATTCGCTACATTTTCATTTGTCATGAGAGGAATCAGTTAAACCCATGGGACCTCACCTTGAATCTTGGCCGACACTGCCTTGTCATCGTCGGCTAATTTGTGAGAGACGGTGTTGTTCACGTTTAGTTTATTTAAAGATGGTCAAATGCAATAAAAGTTTAGAAGAGGATGACAAGCAAACAAACCATATACCCTTCCCTTGTATTCAAGGTTGTGAAACTTCTCAGGACACCCTCCTCTCCCTCCAAAGAGCTCCCCGCGTCTCTGCTGCCATACCACTCGAAGGTAAGGACTGCGCTCTGGATGAGCCTTTTGCTGAACGACCCCTCCCTCTTCAGAATGAATCTTCCCAAAATAAAGATGTTTCACCCACATGATACCTCCTCCTCCTCCAGCCCTAGGCCATCAACTTTGATCTAAATGAGCCAGGCAATATGCTAGACCATTCTATATTTTCTCAGTTACCACAGATATCTTGAGAGTTTACCAGTGCTAAGGGCTGTGATCATGTTTCCACAGAATCCCGCACGTGGGAAGACCCTCCTGCCATGCGGTGTTGTTTGCTCAGCTCAGTGTTTAGAAGTGTCTAGGATCCTCTAACGATCCTCTGCATTTCTGCTTCTCTTCCAGAAACAAACACTAACTTTCCACATCCTGAAGCCTTGACTGGCACTGACCTTGCTTTCCTCCCCAAACACGGCCCCCATGCTTTCCCTCTTCCATCACCCCCCTCCTCACCCCTCCACCTCCTCACCCCTACTCCCCTACCCCCGCGCTGTTATTCTTGCTTTCTTTAAAAAGCATCTCCATCCAGTTCCCTCCTAGGACATTCATCCCAGTTTCTAATAAACCAGCTTTCTTGGGGTTCCTTGCTTTCTCTATGCCACTGTTAAAACACAGTGAAAGAAAGCCCTGCTTGACAACACTGGGTGCAAGCATCCCAAGCCAGTTTTACTGGCATTCCTAAGCTGATGTTAGTACTCTCGCTGCCCAGCTATGTGCCTTGTATTAAAGATATTAGAGACATACAGCACACAGCAAGCTAAGTCCATACACTAACACTTTGTGTGAATTGTCAGCTGTATTTCACTTTAAAGAAAGGGCTTGACATCAAATTAAAGCTAACTTAAAAAAATTAGTGGCGTTTCATTGTGTGCACATCAGGAACTGTCAAATAATGTTCCATAGTAGGTCGGAAAGTTTCGTCATTATTTTCTGTATCTAAGGAGGAGGAGGAGGAGGAGGAGAAGCATGGCAGTTGCAGTGGCTCACACCTACAATCCCAGCACTTAAAAGACTACATCAGGAAGATTCTGCAAACTCAAGGCAAGTCTGAGCTATATGATGAGTCAGCCCTAGGCCATCATAGATTACAGAGTTGAGTCCCTGACTCCAAACAGAACAAAAGAACTAGCAAGCATTCTATAGTCTCATGCCTGTTACCTCTCCCACAAAACTGCGGTTTGAATTGTCTTCACAGTTTCATGCAAAGCAAGATATTTGTTGGATTCCAAATCTAGGTTTTATGGTGATTGCACTATAGAATACACTGTTAAGCCAACAGCGTTACATAGTTTTTCAGCTGTAATCATTTTTGCCATCAGAAAATGGGTCGCAGAGTAAATGGAGGTGTCAGTTTTTAATGACACAAGGACATTTCCCTTATCGCACATCACATGGTACATTGACAGGGGCTACAGTTTGGGGAGGAGCGTAAGACAATGGCACAGCTTATCAAACGAACGCATTTCATCTGCTTCCCAAATAAACACCCATGCTCTTTCAGTATTAAACGACAGATATAATCTTGGAGGACAGTTGTGTTGAAAAGATAAACATGTTGATCTTTAAATGAATTTCTATTGCTTTCTGAGCCATCATACCTCAGACCTTAAATAAGCAATGTTGTTTATTATTTCTTGTCTTGTCTTGTTTTGTTTTGTTTTGCTCTAATCTGGCCTGGCCTGCGCTGGTCTGGTGTGGTCTCTTCTGCCCTGGCATAGCCTAGTCTGCTCTGGTCTGGTTTTTATTTTGACTTGTTTTTGAGACAAAGTCTCTCCCTGTAACCTGGGCTGTCCTTGATATCCTGCCTCAGTATCCCAAGTGCTGAGATTTCAGGCACAAACCACCACATCTAGCTTGCTAATGTTTTTTAATTGAACTTTTTGCAGTTGGTGGCGTAAAAACTAGAGCTGGATAAAAATCTTAATATCCAGTTTCTCTTGACGTAAGAAGTTCTTTCCTAATGGCATCATTTTCCCCATGTGCCAACAATTAGCCAGAACATCCCCTCCTGGGATATTAGGTTGTGTGAAATACATCATAAATACGCCATCTTTGTATTACACCCCATCCACGTCTCTCGGGTTTGCACCCTTGACCCATTTCCCTCAAAATTGCCTGCATGGCTGCCAGAGGCAGGTGAGTTTCAAAATCTGGCTTTGATTCTGTTTGGGTAATTAGAAATGGGTTAATGTTGTGGGGCTTTAAACAGTTCGGTAACAACGCATGCCCAATGACACTAGCCATGTTGTTCATTTCTAAGGACGTTCTGCAGAAAGTAAATTAAGTGACACATTATTTAAATCTTATTGGGCATAGCCTCACCCACCTATAATACCAATACTGAAGAGGCTAAGGCAGGAGGATTACTGCAAGTTCAAGGACAGTTCTGCTGCATTGCAAAACTTAGCTCCAAAAAAAAGTATGTCATCTATCTCTTTGCTCTTGTAACTGAAAAGTTAAGTGCCCTGTTACTCAAAAGCAAGCCTCAGTGTTGGACTTGGATAGGTAATAGGCCTTCGTATCTGGTCCACTCCCTACTCTTTCCCCAAGAAGAACGTCAAACTACATGCCCAAGAAGCAAACAGTGTTCTAGGGTTATGACAAAACAGTCACTTAATGGCGATGATATGGCAGCTGAGTATCCAGGAGGGAGGGGATGGTCTAGCCTCTTCGGAAAAGCCCTGAGAGAATTTGTTTTCCTGTTACTACGAACTGTCCTATCACCCGGCGAGGCACTGAAAGGAAACCCCTTTGTAAAAGGTGTCTCCTCAGAAGCAGGAGGTGCCAACGAGACTGTCAGCCCGTTGGACCTCTGGCACAGTTCGGTTGAACAAGTGCCCCTGACAGGCTCAGCCTCTGCACACATTAGGCACAGTGTGAAAGACCCCATTCTCTTGCCAGCTGGCGCGACAAGCCATTATCTAAGGATGGAAGCAGCGTAGCACTCGCCTCCCAACTGGAAACCAAAGCGGCGATTAATTATGGATGGAATGTGGCCAGGCCCGGCTGCAATTGTAATCAAATGAGACCACACTGAGGAAAAGTAACATTTTATCCCATGAAAGGAAGGCACCTGACAGATAGATTTACCACTGACTGCTGCCAGTTAGTGGAAGATAAAGTAGCAATCAATTTATTCACACAAGTTGAGCATAAGCAAGAACCGGTGAAACAAAATATATGCTTTCTAGTATTATATAGCAGATGCTTCATTTAATATAAAGTTTGATTCCCCAGAACCACAGGTCCACACCTCTTTTTTTCCCAATGAAAGCTGAGAAATACTCTAGCCGCTGACACTCTAATGAAGAGATCTGGGAACTTTATACGTCTAAAGCCTTCTTTGTGAAGATAGATTACAATATTTGCTGCTTTATTGTCTGGTTGTGTTTTATTATGACAGCTCTTGCATATTGGAATGTGGAGCCTGGAAACTGCAGGATATTTAGTCAACAAATAGGAACAGCTTGATAATTACAGCCATGAATAATCAAAGAGACAGGAAATCATGCTAATGTATGCAGCTGGAAGCTAACGAATGTATTTCTCTAAAGTCGCAGTTCAGGAACTGGAGAGATGGCTCGGGATTTAAGAGCACTCTCTGCGCTTGTGAAGGACCTGAGTTCAGTTCCCAGCACCCACATGGTGGTCCACAACCATCTGTAACTCCAGTTCTAGACAATCTGATGCTTTCTTGTGGCTTCCAGGGGCACCAGGAACACGTGTCACAAACGGACATACATGTAGTCAAAACACTCATGCACCTAAAATGAATGAATCTAAGAAATAAAACAGCACAGTGTGAATCTCAGTCTAATTCTCTGTCAGTAGGAGTGTCATTCGATCAACTTTCTCTGAAAAATCTGCGCGTTGCTCTGAGGATCAACTTGACAGACTAAACAGAAACATGCCACATCACACTGCAGGGAAATGCGGAGTAGGACCAGCTACGCCCTAGCAAGTCCTGCTTACTTTAAATACATGTGGGTGATGCACTCATCATTAACAGCAGAAATGAAATGACGTACGCTTTTGGAAATTTCCTCAGAATGTGTTTGCTTACGGAGAAAGTTAACTGCTGTCTGCAATTAAAATGAAAAGTCTACCTATGGAGCCACAGACCCTGCATGGTGTCTGCCAGGAGAGCGGAGGCCTTCATCTCACCAGCCTGAGAGCCAGTGTGTAGAGAAGCTGGAGCCTGTCTGCTGAATCTTGAATTCCTCTCTGGTTTCTACCCCTTCTGTTCACCGCCAAACTATCTGTCCAGTGATGGATGACTGGAGGGAAGCCAGGAGATTCCAGCAAAAGAAGAGACGGGTTGAAAAGAACCATGGCAGAACGCCATGGCCGGCCAAACTATTCTATCATAGCCTGTTTGCCCACCACCATGCCTCCATTTCCAACCGCCAACAGTGACATACAAACTAGCCAGGTGGTCATAGCTACCATAAAGCAACATTTAATCATTGTTGAACCAGCAAGATGTCTTTGAGAGAACAACACTGGGTATGATAATAGCAATCGCACGGACGGCGATTAATAAAAAAAAAAAATATGGGAACCAACACGCCAGAAGGAAGGCAAATGTGTCTGTGGGTCTTTTCTATTCTGTCTTGGAGAGAGCTGAAGCTTTGTGTGAAGCTTCTGACGGAAGCCAAACAATAAACATTGACATAATGACAATGGCGGACTGAACAGAGATCCTTGTGGTTTCACCTTTCCTATTTCTCCGAATAAAGCCGTGAACATGTGTGTCTGCTTTCATCATAATTCGTGCTGCTCTTTTCAGATGCAGATCAAATAACAAGGGTGTCATACAGAGCTCTAGAGGAAAATGTGTCAAAGCTGGTGGGGTGGGAAATGCATCACCTAGAGGTTGCTGTCGGGATGTAAAATAAATTAAAAAAAAAAGAATAATAAAGATTTTAACACACTCCCCTCCCCCGGAAAAGAAAAAGAAAAAAAGAACATGAGTATTACAGTACCTGTTATCAGTTGTCTTCCAGAATTCCTTCCCTTCTACAGTAGAGCCACCAGAAGGTGAATGATCACGTGAGGGTCGGTCACATTTGTTCGTTTCCTGCAAAGTGAAGTTCTTTCTTATGAGAGAATGACAGAACATTGGGATCCAAGTACTGAACGCTGCCCTCCACTCCAGTGTAAAAAGAAATCGAATTTTCAAACTGGTGATTGTGTGGGAGCGTAAAAAGCAAACTGAGCAGAGGCGAGGGCTAATGCTAGACCTCAGTCTCCTGAGAGCTCTCAAGGCATCTGTCTCAGCTTCTGGAAGAAAGAAGAAAAAAGAAACGCCCCATGTGTCTTTAGACTGGCTGCTGTCCTCACCCGCTGTCTAGGGAATATCTTTTTCTGGATATATGGTTTTTTCATTTCATAGTTTCACAACCTGACACCCTAAAGGTGAAGAGTTCATCCTCTTGCCTTGAACAGAAAGCATCCCCCTTGTACGCTGGAATCTAATGTACAATTGTGCTACTCCCACCCCCTCCCACCCATCACATCCCCACCACCCCAGTACTTCTGGATTCCAATAAGAAGCAGGCCAATGGCTTGGGATCAGCAGAACTGCTTCTAAAGCCCCCAGCTAGTAAGTCCCCATATAGCTTGTCACACTTGATCAAATTTCAGAAACTCCTGTGCAGTAGCTAGGATACCGTCTGCAGCTACGGATCGATGAGCGGAGTTCAAACCCTGCTGTGAACACTGGCCAATGGGAATGACTGAAAACTGCACCTTTGAACTAGACTTGGGGGGGTTGAAAAGAATCCAGCCAGCCTTCACTCAGGGCAGTGGCTATATCACCTGACAAATGTCAAGAAAGCTTGCCTTTCTTAGTTCATTAAGTCCTGAAGCGATTGTTATCTGTTAAGACACAACTGTTTGTAACATTATTTGAAAACTTGAGATTTCAAAATACCGACCTTCTGCCAGTTTAAAGGCGTTTTGCAGAGCTGGACTTTTGAGGCGCTGGGCAAGATTACTCATTCGCGCTGTCATCTGTAATGTGTTTTGTGAGAAGCCTTGGGATTAGAGTTTGGGTTTTTTTTTTTTTAAGTAAAAATTTCTATCTACATACAACATACAAGCTCTTCAAATACATTTCAGTCTTGCTGTCCCTTCAGCATAGACCCACAAACCTGTCATCCCAAACCGTCCTAAACTAGAGCAGATGAAATGGCTCAGCAGCTAAAGTGCTTGCTGCCAAGCCTAAAGATCTGAGTTCAGTCCCTGGACCCAGCTCGGGAACATCGCCCTCTAATCTCCATCATATCTGCGTGTGCACTCAAGCGTGCACACATGTGTGCATACACACATGCAAATAAATAAGCAAATTTTAATTAAAAACAAGCAATCTAAAGATGGATAGAGACTATATAAACTCCCTGAGCGATGACAACTTATTTAATATGTCTGTAACATATCCGGGGAGCTATGTTCTTTCAGTCACTAGCCTAAGAAATGCTGCATAGAAATTTCAGCCTCTGTCCCCTGCTCAGCCTCTTCCATTCTTGCTTCCCGGTTCTCTGTATCATTTGCAGCACTACTGATGTGTGCACAGGTGTGGTTCCTGGAGGGGAGTCTGAACGCTAGGCCGAACCAGGGATCTCTTGATGAGCTGCTGTATTCTGCAACATGCGTCGCTTTGACTGCTTTGTCTGCATTACTTGGTTATAGTCTGAGAGGGTAAGCAGCAAGTTCACTGCTGTTCAGAAGAAAGCAGAGACTCAGGGACTTTTAACCACACCAGCTGTTAAGCAGGAGGTTACAATTCAAGCAACTGCTTTCACTTGTTTCTAGAACTAGATTACTCCTTCCATGATGTCACACAGCAACCAAATGATCTCAATACATCTTGCTTGTCCCACTAGTTGGTGAAAGGTATTTCTTTTCCATCAGGTCTTATCTGATGTTGCCAAACAAGAGGCACACAGTATTTGACATATATAATATTGACATGCCTTTCAAAACGTGAGAGATTTTTAGAGATGCCTTTCTCTTGACTTTATGCATGTGTGTACATGCCCCGTGTGTATGTGGTGCCTGCGAAGGCCAGAGGAAATAGGATGCCCTGAAATTGCAGTTATAGACAGTTGTAAGCTGCCATACGGGTGCTGAGAACTGAACCTAGATCCTCTGCAAGAGTGGTCAAGTGCTCTTAAGCGCTAAACCATCTCCAAAAGAGTATTTGGAACTGTCTCACTACAAAAAGTAATAAGAGTGTAAATGTTAGAAATACTAAGCATCATGATTTGATTATTACACAAATGTAAATATGCTGAATCACCACGCTGTATTCTGTAATTACACACAAGTGCTATATGCTGATTTCTTTATTTAAAATAAAATCTTCACAGTGACTTCTCTTCCGGAAACACACCAGAAATTTTGAAATACAAAACACAGGAGCCTACTGCTGTGTGCTTTGTTCTTCAGCCATAGGGAACTTCAGAGTGCAAACTTCAAGATCAGAGAGAGTGCCCAGTGAATGCAGCAGAGACCCCAGCTGTGCCTGGGGTCCCCATTTACAACGCACACAGTGATCTGGATTAGTGTGTTTAGTCTATTTTAGGTCGTTTCCGCTCTGAGAGTTGTACAGTGGTAACTTGATAGACTGAAAATACCCTGTATTGTTCTGATATGCAGCCACACAGAACATTTGTGCAAAGAGAGAATTTCTGTGTACCTTGTTGTGTATAACAAGCCCCTAGGAGCGATCCCTCTGCTAAAGGAGCTGCACAGACTGAAACAGTTCCTTAGCTAGACTTTTCCAGGCTCGACTTTTGAGCTCAGAACGCACACTAGCCACCTTGTTCTCTTTCTCTCACCTCTATCCTTTCATACAAGGTTCCTCCTTGCTCAAGCCGTTCTTCCCCACTTCACCATCCTTTGGCTAACTCTTCCTGAGTTCTCCCCCTCCAGGCAGCACAAACCTCTTCCCAGGCCTTCCAGATCTAGAATCTGTTGTTAAGATCTACAGACGCTCAGAATCATCAGAGATAGAATTCCACCTTGTTGTTGTCCATTTCAATTGCATTTGTTTTATGTATGACATTTATTTTCTCAGGAGGCATTTATGCCATAAAGGAGATTAAGAGGTACCCTCCCCGAAGGCTGTGCAATACCTAGGTTTTGCCTCTAGGTTAAAACAGCCCACTGCTCGGTTTCGACTCCAACAGCTAAGTGTCTCCAAGCAGAAAAGCGGTAGCGTTTATGCAGCATCCCTCTGCCCATCCGCTACTTGTGTACAGAAAGGGAATAAAATGTTTGGGACAAGGATGGATGCAGGACTGGATGGATGAACTCCACCAATTCAAGTCGGCACCATCGCAATTTTATGCCATTTAGTGTCTCCGGTGATGGCAAGAGGAATCATACTGAAGACATAAGTTATTTACTAGCAAAAAAGGATGTAATTTCTATATTTAACAAACAGTAGATTATTATAGTGTGGCAAACAGATAAGGGTCCCTGAAGATGGTCTGACTGGCTTCTTGTGAGTACTCTGTCTAATTCTCATTCCAACCTGCACCTTTCAGCTTCACACAAGTTCTGGTCCCAGAGAGGATAAACATAAAAAGCCAGTTGTGTGCAGTTCAATTCTTGTAACACTGCTTTCCCAATAACTAAGAACAGGAGTATACTTGTGGTCCAGGGCAGAGCCTGACCCCAAACATGAGCACTATTCTCCAGAATCCTGGTTTGTTTTCTTGGTATGAGCTGCTTAATTTTACTTTTTTTTTTTTTTAAAAAAAAGGGGGGGGGACATTTTAATAATAAAAATAAGGAATTTCAGTGACTATATGATAGAAGCTAGCATTCATCATGCACGTTAAATATCCAACTATTGTATTACACCCCTTCAGGGCTGGAGTTTTTAAAAGGCCAGAGTTTGTTCACATCATTCCGCTGTTAGGTTGAAGGCCTCTATTCCGAAACTAGTCATGTAGCCGTCTACCATAGAAGTTTACCTTCTGGAATCAAAACCAGACCATTGTAAAACCATCCCAACAAGTGATCCCATCAAGGCAGGTGACTTGGTGGCCTCCTTCCACAAGGGAGGAGGGAAATTCCGACTTGTGGCCTCCTGGCCCAATAGTTACTGTATAAATGATAGGTGTTTGAGGAAGAAGATCTAGTTAGATGTCAAAGTCGTAGCTCCTGTCCATGCTGTGATTAGCCTCAGTTTCTTCGTAGTGACTCTTCTAAGCAGGACAAGCTGCCCGACACCTCCATGTTACCAGTGTGGCTGTTAACTCTCCCTGAAGCCTTTTCCTCACTATTTCCCATCGGTATTTGTTCTCGATTTCAGAGTTCCTCGATTCACCTGCCTGCATGTATGTCTGGGCACCATGG
>JAQHUG010000014.1:12352378-12376225 GCA_028555095.1 Dicrostonyx torquatus
AGCATTGTAGAAGAATTTCTATTATATTGAGGGCAGTCTCTAGTTTTCTTGCTGGGGCTCCAGCAGTCATATCAATGGCTGCAAACCTACTTATTCTGTGAAATCCTGAAGCTCTGCTAAAGTGTTTTTAACCCGGAGAGTGTTGAAATGATCTATTTCTGCTCAGTGGTAAGGGATGTGTGGGATTTGGCATCAGGACCTCTATTATTAAAGTCTTCCTCCTTGCAGTGATATTGTGTGGGATACCTGCCATTCTCTGACCTTAGGGCAGAGCACAAGCCAGGCTAAAACTTGGCGAATGAATGAAGCTGGTTTCAAAGACGTAGATGTAAACGGAATCCAAGAGACCAAGACATCATCAAAGGCCAAAACAAAGCTCAATAACTATGTCAGGCTGGCGGACTCTAATTAATGAATAAGGTCATGAAAACTGGATGAAAGCCAGAGGCAGATGAGGAAGTAGAAACGGGGATAGCAAAGAACAGTTTGCTAGTCAAGGGCTCCTTTAAAATGTGAGGATACACTTCCTTGGTTGCTTCAGCAGGAAGGGAATTTTGAAGGCACTTTCTATCCTAGGATATAACAACCTTTGTACTTGACGGGAATGCCCCACAGTCTCGGGTGGACTTTCTATTTCTCTCATCAGTAATACATGGTCATTCGGTCTCCTATCAGGGCAGTTTCAAGGAAATGCACTCTGCCCAGCATGCAAGCACCACTGCTAATCTCCCCCAAAACTCACAAGCTGAACCCTGTTTAAACATTGACTTCTTGCTGCTTTCTTTGGCCTCACATATATCCATGATGTTAAGCACCATTTGTTTAATAGGCCAGGGAAGCATTTTCAAAAATTGTTAATGAGAATGTAGGTCATGTCATCCCTGCTTCTCAGTGACTCAGTTGTTTGACATTTACTTAATGCCCTTTGAATAACAACAGTCATGTCAGCTGCTGACTGAAGGCGAATTTTTCCAGCCACACTTAAATAGACTGTTGATCTTCATTAGCTCTTTGTTGAGATTCACTCTGGACAAAATCGGAGGCTGCTCTTCATCTCGTTCTCTAGTCCTAATCTTGTTTTGTGTCGTTCTAATGTCAGCTAGTTATCCCATCTTTGCTTGGTTCCTCTGATGATTAAACTTTTAATTTATACCAACGTGCCTTAATACATCAGTAAAGAATGCATTACTGAAAAATTTGCAATGCATCTATGCTTTCGGTGTTTAATTGAGAGCTCCTGAATAATTGCAGCTCACTTTTAAGGTAAATCTATTTTAAGATGACTAGTAAATGTGAGGAAGATTCATATCAAATTCAGGTGCCCTTGTGGGCAGACATTGATAATAACCTTTCCTTTGCCCTCAACACAGTAAACTCTCAGAAATGGTCCTTGAACATGAAGGTGGAGAAAAGAATTAGCAATTTCTCTACATAGCATTTACTATTCACAAATGTTTGACAAATCAACCTCAGGCCTTACATATGCTAGGTAAGCACTCTACAATTGAACTATACCCCCAACTTTGTTTATAAAAATTTACACACTTAACACCATCTATACTGAGTGAAATGCTACTTATGTGTTTGTTTGTTTATTGTATGAGATGATTGACCCCTGAGCTTTCCACTCCCAGACCCCATTCAGGGGTGTCCAGTCTTTCAACAGCGTGGCATGACACTGTCATCTACAAATGTATTGATTGGGTAACATTCACAGCTATCCTGGGACCTATGTGGCCCCCTAAGCCTCAGACTGAATGAGGTATCTTCTATTACTGCACACTAAAATAATGTATAAGTGACTAATGACAAAGATTTCTTCTAAAAGCTTGAGGGACAACTGAGTTCTATATATGCTTATATGGGTGTCAAACTTTTAAAAGGTTCTTTGCAGTCTCCTGTGCTGGAAGGCATACCTACTGCTGATCATGCATTAAATAAATTTTAGAAAGAAAATGTATTTCCAGAACTGTGGGGGGAAAGCATTAATTATAAAGTGCCGTGTGGCCGAGGTTGAAAGCCATAAACCTCAGCATTTCTGTGGACAACTCATTTGCAATGTATTTGCATTCTTAGCTAAGACGATACATAACTAAAAGAGATACTCTGTGAAGCCTGTATCCCATGGCATATCATCAAATACCTGGCCCCTTTACACGATATCATCCAATATTTCTTGTGAGCTAAGTGTACACAAAGTCCTGCTGTGTGCACCACCCTTCAGACTTCATTCTCTTCAAAGACCCCACATGTATTGTCCTCTCAACCTCAGACCTTTGCCTCTAGGCTCTTATAGCTGCCTCAGGCTCTGTTATGAGTTTTAGCCTTTCATAGCTATGAACATTACAGCTCAGATGGAAAGGTGTAGGCAGAGTTGGTTTGTCCCAGCAGACACTCTCAAATAACCACTCAGAGGTTTAATAGTAATTACAAATGTGCAGCCAGTAGCTCAGGCTTATTACCAAATAACTCTTACATTTTAAATTAAGCCATATTTCTTACCTATGCTTTGCCATGTGGTTTGGTCCCTTTTCTCAGTCTGGCATGCCCTTCTTTTTCTCTCTGGGTCTGATTGAGACTCCAAGACTCCACTCTTCTTCTTCCCAGCATCCTCTTAGATTGACTCTTCCTGCCTAACCTCTAGCTGTCCTGCTATTAGCCAGTCAGTTTCTTTATTAAACCAATCACAGTGACCTATATTTCCACAGTGTAAAGGAATATTCCACAGAAAGGTAATCAGGCAGTTGGGAGCCAAGGGATAACCACAAAGTCACACTGCACAACAAAGCTCACACAAGAGATTTATTGGGAGGGGAAAACCCAGGACGGTGGCTGCCTCTGCTCCAGCCAGAAACAGCAAAGAAGTGAACAGGATACAAGGTTTATAGAGAGTTTCTTGGGACCTCCAGATTCAATCTCCTCTTAGTTCTGTTTATAACTGCTATAAGGGCTACAAACTTTTAGTTTTTGTTTGTTTGTTTGGTTTGGTTTTTTGAACTCTGTGTAGTTTTGGCTGTCCTGGAACTCACTCTGTAGATCAGGCTGGCCTCAAACTCAGAGATCCACCTGCCTCTGCCTCCCAAGTACTGGAATTAAAGGCATGCGCCACCACCATCCAGAGTCACAGACACTTCTTATCAGCATTATCCCTTTGTTCTTGGAGCTGATCTCCCTGTTATTGATAACTTCCTCCCTCCTGAACTCTTCAATCACGATGCCTAGAAAGATGTAATTTTCATCTCCTGTTGAAATCACTCAGTGGCTTACCCACATTTCAACAAAACTCCAACTCCTTAGCTTTGCATAAAGCCACCCAGGCCTTGGCTTTTCTTCTGCCTTCAGGCTCCCTCCCATTGCCATCTGCATTGAGACCTGCATGGAGGTTAGTCTTGTTCCAGTTCCTGTGTTCACATTTCCTCTCTGAATACATTTATCCACTTGTCTACCTTAGTCCCGTCTCACGCCCTTGAGGACTCATGACAAACACATTTTGCTTTGAGGGCTTTACCTAACCTGCTCTGCAGAGTGCTAACTTGAGTGACAGGTCTCTGCTCTAGACTCTCATTTAAAAAAAAAAAAAAAAAAAAAGTCTCACCATGACTTTGACAGTATGCAGTATTGTTGTAGGGCTTTTTTCCATTTGTTTTGTTTCACTTTTGGATCTGACAGACCAGAGACCCATGTGTCTTTAACACATGAACTATTATTTAGAGGCTATTGCAGGAAGTAAAGAGCTCTCTAACAGGCCCGAGCATAGCAAAGTTGGCACCGGCAGGTCCTGCCCATCCCCCTTACATTTTCCTTGCTAAACCCTTAGGTTATGTTCCTAAAACTAACCCCCAAGGTCTGTTTCCTTTTGTGCCCACAGACTCCTTTCTGAGACTGAATGTGATCTAACAATCAAATTTCATTATTTTACCAGCTCACCCTAGCATACACTTTGTGCTTAAAAGCCCACGTCTGCAGAAACACCTGCAGCTTGCTGTCTTTGCCACCCATAGGCAGTGACACCCCCACCCTCCAGTGTCCCTCTAGGGTAGTAAACCTCCTTTGTGCTGAGAACTCAGTGTCTGGGTGTGTTCTATACCCATTCTCAGCCCCCTAACAGGAAAAATACGTCAAAGAGGGACTTTTTTTCTGAACTTGGTTGCAATCAAATGCAACAAGAAAGTATTGTATGGTAAATGCATTAAAGTGCCAATAGTTACCCATGTCTTCCAGAGATGGTGTACACCTTCCCTGCGTCAGACCGGCCCCAGACAGCTTCGGAACCCTGGACTGATGCCATGGACGATACATGGATGAAGGAGGTGGTCTGCAAACCAGTGAGAGAGACATTGTTTTCCAAAGGAACAGACATGTTTTTTTTTTACTCCAGACATATGACCCCCAAGCTGGTGGGAGCTCATTTGACTTTCATTCTTACGTGATCTGTATTTTCAGGGGACACTGTGTCTTACAACACCAAACGGTGTCTTATTGTTGATCCCTTTGTATAGCACGAAGCTTTTGTTCTTAAGGCCTATTTCGGGGATTTGAGAATTGGAAGAACAAGCCCACGCATATAAAGTCAGTAGCTACTTAAATATATGCTTTGATTCCTTTGAGTCTTATTGTAAAGAATTCGTAAATGACCCTCTGGGCTCGAGCCTTCTTGAGAAATAAATTTTTATCACCCTTATCAAATTCTATTTTACAGAGCTCTAATCTGTAGAACGCTATATATATATAAATTTTAAACAGGAATTCCTAGAGAGCCAGGGTAGCGCTAACCAACTGATCTGCTCAGGGGACACGGTGCTGCAAATACAAAGAAAGGTAGAATTCTTGTGTGCCTTGAAGAGTTATTTTGCTTTCCATTTGTCCGAGTTTCCATGGAAACTCCTCTTCTGGAAACGAGCAGTTCGCCAGAGCCCTCGGCCTGAATGCAAGCAGAACACAGTGCTGATGCCGTGATCTGTTTTAGTGCCGCCACAGCCTGCAGAAAGCCAGGGGGAATTCTTAGATTCATAAGGAGGTCAGGCAACATGAAAATGAGCAGAATGGGAAGACAATGGCTGGGGTGGCAGCTCTAATCTTCCTTCTGCCTTTGTGTAGATGTAACGGAGCAGATGTGTTTCCTCCTTGTACGTGAAACAATGGGCAGCAGGCAGCAGAGACACCCACAGATAAGAAGCCGGACCACATCTGCCAGAGCCTGTCAGCATCATGAACGTGAAAGAGACTGTTTCGAAACAACAGAAATGGACCCAGCAGTCAGTTTGCTGCCTTCTGGAAAACAGCTTAGGAGAAGAACCCACTTTAAATGGAGATACAAGTGGTGGGGATTATGCTTTCAGTTCAGAAAGGTTTGGTTAAGAAACTCCACAGTGTATTTGAGTTGGAGTCATGAAGCCAGACTTCCTAGGTGGGAAATGTTACAAGACGGTGCTATGCCAATAACACTATGCAGCACAAGTTTAGAAAATCCCCGGGATTCATGGAGGAATGGTGGGAAGGAAGGAGAGCTAGGTTCATTATCAGTGTAGTGTGCTGACCACCAGTCAGCATTACTCAAAGATATGTGGGGTAGGTTATCACACTGAGATGCATTGAGTCCTTTGGCATTGGCTGTCCCATCATGACGCTCATGCAAATGTTTATGAATTTGTTTGTCTAAGACACAGGCACATCCTGATTAAAATTCTCAAAGCCAGGGCTGTAGAGGTAGCTCAGCAGTTAAGAGCACTGGCTGCTTTTCTACAGGACCCAGGTTCAATTCCCAGCACCCACACAGCAGTTCACGACTGTAACTACAGTTCCAGGGAATCTAGGGCACCAGGCATACACACAGTGCACACACATATACATGTAGGCAAAATACTCATACACATAAAATAAAATAAATATAAAAAGGATTTTTCAAAGCCAATCAAACAGCTGAGCTGGGAGGTCAGCATACTTGTATCACTTCGTTGCATGGAAACACGGATGCTAATGGTGTTCCGATCTCAGCAGCACTCACTGGGCTCTCCCCAGTCTGCCATTGCCTTCTCTCATCCACTTCATCATCTGCCCATGTTTCTTTCTCTCCAACTCAACCATGCACAACCAAAAGTATCATTTGCCTTTGTGCCAGAATGACAAAGATGGCCATTTTGTTTCATTTTCTTTTTCTTTTGCAAGACAGGATTTCTCTGTGTAACAGCTCTGGGCATTCTAGAACTCACTCTGTAAAGCAGGCTGGCCTCGAACTCCAGAGATCCGCCTGTCTCTGCCTCACTACTGCTGGGATGAAAGGTGTGTGCCACCACTACCTGGCCAAAGATTGCAATTTTTAAAGATCTTTTTCATCTAGTTAGGTGTGTGTTTGTGTGCGTGTGTGCGTGTGTGTGTGCATCCATTTGTAAGAGCACACACATGTCACACAGAGCATGTACAGACCAGAGGACAGAGGTGAGGGTCACTTCTCATCTCCCACACTGTTCAAGGCCAGTTCTTTTTCATTCATCCTTGTGCTCCACACTTTAGGTAAGTTGGCCTGTGAGCTTTGGGGAGATTCTCTTGTCTGAGCCTCCCATTTCACCCCGGGACTGTTGGGATTACCAGTGCTGCCTCATCCAGTATGTGTAGGTTCCAGAGATCGAAGTCCAGGCCATCAGGACAGGCACTTTTACACACTAGGCCATCTCTCTGGCACAAAGATAGTTATTCTAAATACGAAGATAAAAAATTAAATACTCTAAGATAACTGTAGTTACACAAATATTTAATTTCAGCATTCAAGAAGCAGAGGAGGTGGATCTCTGTGAGTTCTAGGCCAGTCTGCCTACATAGTGTGTTCCAGCCAGAGATATACAGTGAGACCCTGTCTCAGACGAAAAGAAACAAGACCAAAAAAATTGAAGATTAAATACTCTAATGCTTAATATTTTTTACTAAATATTCTTTAAGCAGAATACATAACAGATATCTCAGCCTGGTGCTATTGTTAGCATCCAGGCACACCTTGGCCCTACCCCTTGGGAACCTGGCACAGTGGGTCACCCCTCTGCACATGGTAAGCAGGTCCCTGACTGTACATAGGTGCGATGGTCTCTTTAAGAGAGACGTCCCGCCTACTCCTGCTCCCCTCCCTTCTTCTGAAGAGGCAGCAGGTCTCTGCCTCTCTTTTTCTCCCTCTCTCTGTCTCTTTCCTCTCTGTATTTATCTTCCTCTCTTTCCTCCCCTTACCCTTCTCTGAATAAACTCCTCACTTAAGCTCTGCCTTCACAGTGGATTTGTCTCCTGCCCACCACGAGGCCTCTGGCTCTCACCCACCGACGTCCACCTCACGCTGCTTCACAGCGGCTATGAACAGCTCAGTGGTAGAACACGTGCTTGGCATGCATGAAAGCCCGGCTAAATAACCAGGAACCAAAACAGAACATGCATAGACACACACTATAAACTAGTATAAACTAGTATGCAATATACTGGTGCTTATTTATCCGCGGACTTTCCTATAAGATCCCAGCCCTTCCAAATTTCTTCTGTCCTATATCACTCAGGCCCTAGCTGTGGAAATTCTTAGTTTCTAGAACTATGCAACTCATTTGGTTTTTCCTTCTTCCTCTCCGAATGAAACACTAGTTAGTATTGGATGCATTTTTTTCCAGGGGTCTTATTTCAGGAGAATTCTGTTGGTGTCGATTACAGTGACATCACTGTGAAGTGGAAGGAGTCATCCTTCCTTCTGAAGAGACTGGGGGAAAGGTATCTATCCTTCTGACATAGTCTCCACTCTCCTGGCTCTCTGGAATACAAACTCTCATGATCTCCAGTCAGTGGTTAGACCAGCTTTCTTGTCCTGTCCCAGAATGCCAAGCTTTGTAGTTGTCCAGGCAGCCTTCCCTCCGTCTCACTGACATCACAAAAGAACAGCCTAAGAGATTGGTCTTTAGAAGATGCTTCTTCATCCATGCTGCTGAAATATGGTACAAAATGTCTTATGCAACTTGAACAGCATCCTGAGGAAACCAATGCTCCCATGCCCCCAGACCACTTGGGAAGACTCGAGGTCTACCTCCCCACACCCTGTCCTCTTTGCTTAGTCCACTTACGGTTCAACTGAGCACATTCTATTTGCCAAGTGTATGGAGAGATGCTGTTTACATGAGAGAGTATGTCCTCCACCCTCAGGCTGGGTGTGCAGGAGGTTAGACAGAGCAATGGCCTCAGCCACAAGACCGCTCCACAACCCTCCCCAGGCTCCTCACACACAAGCAATAGCTCTGCTTCAGGAATACAAGTAGAAATTACAGGAAGTTTCAGTGTTGTATAGACCATGGCAATCCCGGTACCCCCAACTTTCTCATCCCCATACGTGTATCCTCTGAAAAATCCCATCGTCTCCAAATTCATCCAACCCAATCTTGAGCTAAAGACTAGAGTTAAGTAGGACTCTTGGCTCTTGGCATCTCAGCTCTAGGCAGGAATATTAATAAAAATGAAGATTGCCTAATGACTATAAATTTTGCTTTTGAAATCCTAAAAACTTCAAAAAGATAATGTTCCTCCCTAATACTACCGCAATCCATAGGTCCCTTTTGAGTTTCACCTTACTCTGTGTATTCAATACTTATCTGTGTCTGTGGGGCCCGGGGCAGCTTGGTACACACCCTGATTCCAAGAAATGTCACTAACTGAGACCACCCAGGCACCACCCAGGAACAGACCATCCAAAGGAAATTCCTAATGTTTCAACTATTGTAGATAGGATCACCTAATGTCACTTAACCCAGCACACCCATCTCCCTTCACCAAGACACCCCTAGATAAGTGGTTTATGGGAGACTCCGCTGTCAGGAGTCCTATCCACACCATGAGGCCAGCAGACACTTAGGGAAGAAGAGAGACTGTGTTGGTTTTATGGTTTTTAACTAATTACAAAGTTAATTTGATCAGATAAATTTGGGAAAATGAACCTGTATGTCAGAAAATGATCTATTATCAAGTCACTAAGGAAGTTATGAATATTAAATGCATTTAATTAAACCTTTGGTTTCCTTATTTATTTAGTCCAAAATTCTGATATCAAAAACATTCTGATATCAAAAATGGTTAATACTCTAAGAAGTTAGTTTTCATGGAGCATGAAAACTTCAGCTATAAATTAGTACTTGTATACAACTGGATAAGAACAGAAAATTTCTTCTCCGTACCTAAAACTGTATCAATAATTCATGCAACAACTATTTATTGAGCCTGTGCTGTATGCCAACACTTACCTCCTACTGATTAGCCTATGACTCATCCAAACATCAGGGCTCCGTCTTGTGAGCATGTGACACACAGTGTAAGGAAGCCTTGAGTCTGTGTAGTTAAGAGCTCTGTCATGGGGACATTCTCTCTTTCTAGTAACCAGACTTTACTGCACGGGCTTCACTGACTGCTGATCTCATGCTCCATGTCTATTTTCTGGGTTTGCATTTGTGTCTCAAACACATCCCAGAGTCTCCTCTGGTTTCTTCCCAAGTCACCTGAACTGAGTTCACTTGTCCCCCTTCCCTCCCACCCATAAGGCCTCTGGGGAACTGAGGGCAAATCTCAAACTGAGGGAAGAATGTTTCCAGCCAGGTCCTTACACCTACTTCAATCAACTGTGTTCATCATCGATCTCACACACACACACACACACACACACACACACACACACACACACTACTACTACTACTACTACTACTACATACCTGTTTTCCAAATTCCCACAATTATCATTATCATCTGATTTGTGTACCTGGCTCCCAGATAACAGTCATTTTGATTTTTCATTTCTGTACCAATCAAGCTCTAGCTGCAGAAATTATCTCTTCTTCCTGGTTTTTCCGTGTATCCCTCATAGGCTCTACTTTTAGCTACCTTTACCTAACCTAACTACATTTAACTAATTTATGCACAACCAATGCACATTCAGAAGACAATCAATGCTCAGGCGCAGGGTGGGCACTTGGCCTTTCTCTGCATTTCCACTGGCAGCTCACTTACCACGAGCACTTTGGCTAGAACAGAGAATATGACCAAATATGTCTCTGCTGAAATGAATTTTTGAAGACCAAATGTGAACATTCTAAGGTTCACTTTTAAGAGATCACCTTAGACACTCGAGTAACGCCAGCGTGTTCATATGAACTAGAAGAAGATAGTTAATTACAAACAGCAGAGCCAAGTGGGTGTCAGAACTTAAACCATGCTTTATTTCTCATAATTAACTTGGAATACAAACATCTCAAAATATACACCATTTTCTCACAGAAAGCATAAAACACTTTGATTTTTTTTAAAACTGTAGATTCTCAATCAAATCTTTTTCATTTCTACTTTTACTATGTGTCTAGTCTAATTAGACATCATCTCAAAAAGAAAAAAACAAAATTAAAACAAACAAACAAAAACATATTAAATACTACAGACCTGCCTAAGACTGGGCCCCATCAACATTTTAGCATGGATGAGGGAGGCATTCCTGAGGCCTCCTTCCTGGCTGAGGTGGACTGTTAGCAGGCACTGGTTTCTGGGAGAGAGAGTTTTATTTTCCTCAGCGCTGTAGCCACTTGCATCAATAAATGAACTTTCTCCTTCAAGCAAGAAGCCCTAATTCAGCTCCTCCAACAGTCACACACACAAAGGCCTGAAAGCACAGGGGGCATGAAAGGGGCTCCTGAGATGAAGGGGGCTACCCTGGGAGATGGGAGGGGTGCGAGAGAGTAAGAGAGGGTTAAAAGCAACTAAAGTTCATTGTTTGGTGTATAAAATTATCAAAGAATAATAAATACTATGGGAGTCTGGAGGTAGAGCTCTGAGTTAGCGTGTTACTTGCTGTGTATGAGGCTACAATTTAATTCTTCCCTCCCCATTCCACCCCAAAATCTTCTGGATACCACTGTTTGACATATATCTAGGGTACATCAGGAGTTAAATGATTTTATGTAAAGTAATAATCACCAAGTCACTGTGAACTGGTTCTCTTCATCAGTCGAGGTCACAGATTGTTTGGTGATATTTCATGTCGTATTATGCCTCTCACATATTTCTAATCATCTATCTTTACGAGCTTCCAGTGAGAAATAGAAAAATTTAAATATTCATATTATGGTTTAAATTTTGTGTCACTAAGAATATAAATGGATCATCCAAAAAAACAAAACCGATCCACAGAATTCAAGCTATGAAAGTGTTCCCTCCTGCTTGGCGTGGGGTTGGCGGGGTTGGGGACAAACACCTTTAATCCCAGCACTTGGTAGGCAGAGGCAGGTGGAGCTCTGTGAGTTTGAGGCCAGCCTGGTCTATAGAGCAAGTTGTAGGACAGCCAGAGCCACCCCTGTCTTAACAAAGCAAAAACAAACAAAAAATAAAACAAAAAGACTATTTCCTTTTTTATCCCAGGTAAAGATTGAGAAGTATCCCCTGCAGCTTCCTAACTAATATTATCTGAAAAAAGCTCTAATGCTACACAGAACATAGATTTAAATGCCATCCCATTTTATATGTAAGGAAAATAAGACCCAGAGATTTATGATTTGATCAAATTCCTGGAGAAATGAAAACCACTACACCACCAATGTCTAAGATATGGAAATGTCACAAATCGCCAGACCTGCAGCAAATTCCTATGATGCCAGCACTGGGGTGGTTGAGGCAACAGGATCCTGAGATTGAGGTAGGCCTGGGCTATACAAAGAGTCTTCCTCAAACAAACAACAATAAAGTCTGCAGGACAAGTTAACACTCTGATGTCTCATTTGGCACAGACTTTGTGAATACAGAGACCATGGTCTACTTTTTTTTTCTCAGAGAACATGGCGCTGCTCCTGTTTAGTGCATCCACCAGCATCAGAATACATTTTCTGGATCATTTTTCATCTCCAGTATTTAAATCAAATTTGAGTTTGTTGAGGTTCAATTCTCTAACAATTCAGAGTTCATTTCTAAGGGGAAAAGGAAGTGATATGTAGTGAGCTATTTATTGGGGTCAATCACTTAATTTCTTGTACTATTTTGAGATAACTAGGCTAATAATGACTTTTTAAAGTGTGTCCTTTATAAGCTTCTTTTGTCCTTTTGTAGAAAGTGTTGGTGACGCAGCAATTACATTGGAAGTGAACATTTGCTCAAAAATAGATATATCCCAACAAATCAAGTATTATCTGATATTTTCCATATAATAATATGTTGCAATTTCCAGAAGTTGTAAGACTTGGAAATAAACATTATAGTAGCACCGGACCTCTCTCTCTCTCTCTCTCTCTCTCTCTCTCTCTCTCACACACACACACACACACACACATTTATATATTAAATATACTCATATATAAGTATATTTATAAAAATCTGTTCAAAGTAGTTTCTAGATTTCAGCTGGCCTTCGGCTCAACTCTTGTCCAGTATATCTACAGACATCAATTTAAGTTGAGAAAATTGAGCTTCTGAATTTTTTAACAGCTGAGTAAAATATAATATAGTTACAAAAAAATCAAAGAACAGTATTACTGCCACAATACTGAAGACATTTTTTAAAGACACAACAATAGCACAAAACTCAGACCTCTACCTTGCTTTTAAAAAAAAAAACACCTTAGATTACATTTCTAAAGCTACCCACCAAGGTCTTCTTCCTTATTTGGCCACTTCTGCTCCTGAGGCTGACTACCAAGGTCCAGCTGTCAAAGTATTGAAGTTCAGCTATCAAAAACCCCTTTTGGTCTCCTAATTAACATGGCCAATTAAAAATCAAACACCTAATCCTAACACAGGTTTTCCCCTTTTACCTTTATAAACGGCCATTTTCCTATGGCCCACCTCTGTCTCCTTTCCAGACAAAGGCAGTCCTTTATTTCTTTATCCCTTAGGGACAAACATTGATGTGCCTTCTCCATTGTTCCGTTCCCATCTCTCTAGTCCTCTATCTTCTGTCTTTGTCTCTTATTCCCTGCCCTCTGTTCCTCTGGGGCAAATAAATCTCCCTTGTGCTAAGAACTTGGTCTTGGGGTCCTGAGCCGGTATCTTTTTCTTTCAGTAGCCATCAAGTGTACCAGGAAAGCTTCTAGAAGGACCAAATATATAAATAAATATTTCTTAAAAAAAAAACATAGAAAAAGTTTTAGTTGGTGCAAAAGTAATGACCGTTTTTGCATTGTTGAGTCTGTTGTTTGATATTGGAATACATTATTAATAAAGGTGGCTGTGTATGCATTTCTGGCATTTTTGTTAATGGCTTATTATTTACTTATTACATTTTTTCTTGTATGTGTGCTATACTATTAAAATAATATTAAGCAAAAACAAAATTGAGAATTTTTGTTTTGTTTTATTTTGAGACAGGGTAGACTCTCTATGTAGTCTTGGCTGTCCCAGAACTCACTATGTAAGGCAGACCTGGAACTCACAGCAATCCGCCTGCCTCTGCTAGGATTAAGGGTGAGCACAACCATACCCAGCAAGAAACTTTCTTATTTCAGCTCAACATGGTTCTTCAAAACAGCAGAGACAACGGGCAACCTCAGCAATGCATTCGGCCCAGGAACTGCAGTGGTTCAAGAAGCCTTAGGGAGATAAGAGCCTCGAGGAAAAGCTAGTGGCAGGCCAGCAGAAGCTGCCAAACATCAGGTGGGGACAGTTACTGAGGCTGATCCTCTTCCAAATACCCACGAAGGTGTGAAAAGCTCAACATGAATCCTGCAGTATTGAAAGCAAACTGGAAAGATGAAAAGGCTGAGTAAGTGGGTGCCTCATAGCTGATGAAAAGATTCCTACCTCATCCTTTTGAACTGTTACCCTGTCTTACTCGACACAACAAAAAACATAACCATTTCTTGATTGTGATTTGCAGCAATTGCTTATGGACCACCAGTGGCAAGCAGCTCAGTGATGGGACCAAGAGGCCCCAAAGCATTTCCCAAAGCCACACTGTACACAAACATTGGTTCATTGTCACAGATTGGTGGCCTTCAGCAACCTGAGATGCTATGGGTTTTTGAATCCCAGTGAAACAATCACACTTAAGAAGCATGATCTACAAAGTGATGAGCTACACTGAGAACTGTAGCCCTTGCACAACGCTAGTCACGAGAATGAGCCAACTAGACACAACAATGCCTGACCACACAGTGAATAACCAGCACTGCAAACACTGGATGAACTAGGCTACTCTAGGTCAACCATCACCACTTCTTCCTGGACCTCACCAAACTTCTGCCGGAAAAATGATTCCACAACCAGAAAGACGCAGAAAATGCTTTCTGAGAGTTCATCAAATCTTGAAGGATGAATTTTTAAGCTACAGAACTAAACAAACATTTCTCACTGGCAAAGATGTGCTGAATTTAATGGTCCCTTTTTTGAGTGATAAACATGTATTTAGGTTGTTTTCAATGATTTAAAACCAATGGTCTGAAACTACAATTCTTTTTTCAGTTCATTTTATTTTGTCTTTTTTATCATGTTTTCTATTTTAATATCTCCATAAAACCATATATATTCTTCTACATATTAAATTTTTTAATATATATTATAAAATTTCTATTTTTGTGAGCATAAATTATGACAAGTGAGAACCCTGGACTCATTACTCCAGTCAAGCATAGAGAGCATATTTTTAGATTCTTTTCATCATTGTTACTGTGAGAAGAATGAAAAAAAAATCTTGGTTCAACAGCACCTACTTGGATTCTGTAATGATAAAAGGGCAGAAAGGAATACTGTTGTAGTTATGCTTCTACTGCTGTGAAGGGACGCCATGATGACAACAACTCCTATATAGGAAAGCATTTAACTGAGACTGTTGCAGAGGTTCAGTTCATTATTGGCATGGCAAGAAGCACATTGGCATGCAGGCAAATGTGGTGCTGGAGAAGGAGCTGAGAGTTCTACATCTTGATCTGCAGGCAACAGGAAGTGAACTGTCTACCACATGGCATAGCCTGAGCATATGAGACCTCAAAGCCAGCCCCTACAATAACACTTTTCCTCCAACAAGTGCCACTCCCTGTAGGCCAAGGGTTCAAACCATGAGTCCAGCTGCCTTTGGCAGGCCTGGCTAAGAGGAGCTGCTGAGAGATAATGACACACATCACAGATCTAATGTAAGAGGTTCACTGAGGGAGGAGAGAGAGAAAGCAAAAGACTGGCTTGGAGTGGAAACAAGAGAGAGAGATAGACAGACCAGAAGACAGAGGAACAATGATGTTGGAAGTTACTGTAGTAAGGAGGAGCAGGCCTGCCTTTTGTCCCACTGCCCAGCTAGCTTAAACCCCGAAATAATTACACAGAAACTGTATTCATTGAAACTATTGCCTGGCCCATTCGTTTTAGCTTCTTATTGGCTAACTCTCACATCTTGATTTAACTCATTTTTAATAATCATACCATTAGGTCGTGGCTTACCAGGAAAGATTCCTAACCAGCGTCAGTCTCAGACACGAGTTTCATGGTGTCTGCCACACTACCTTCTTCCCAGCATTCCTTTCTGTCTACTCTGCCTACCTGATTTCTGCCCTATCTAAAGGCCAAGGCAGTTTTCTTTATTCACCAATGAAAGCAACACAAATACAGAAGAACCTCCTACACCAAGTTACAAAATAATCTCACACTAGTTCAGAATTACATCACAAATCATTGTCCTAGATTGCAGTCTTTTGTGGGGAACACAAACAAAGTCCAGCAACCAGAAGTGAGAGTCAGAAGCAAGAGAGCAAGCACACTCTTTACAGCTGCATTTATAGTATAACAGACCACACCCAAGTGGGCTATTGGCCAAAGGAACTCCCACAGCACCTCCCCCTTTTGTTTAAATAAGAGAGTTCCAAACCCAATACAAAACTATGTATACTAGGAACATATCAAGTATAAAGTTAGAATTACAACCAGAATAAACAATAATAAGCAAGGAACATATCCTAATATTTTAACAAACATTCTATCCTAAGAAGTCTAAGTCTTATATTGGAAATGACTTGGCTAGATCATAAGAGAATGGTAACTATGACTATCTAATCTTCAATCCCATCAAAGCTCTGAGAAAGAAGATAATATTACTAGAGTAGGCAGGAAGTGCAACTTCCAAATTGTGCAGAAGACAGAGACAACTGGCTGCATAAGTAATCACCCAAAGTCTCATTTGCAATGTTGAAGCAAACAACTTTGGTGAAGGTCTAGTATAACTGACAGACCATTTTCAGAGGCAGAAAATTTTTCAAAACCATCTGACCCTGTCTTGGCAAGATTTGACAGTCATTTTCAGAATAACAGAATATTAAAAAATCTTTAAACAACTGTGCAGTAAAGGAGAACAATGACCTTAAAATATAAACAACATACAAATATCTTGATCAGAGGTAGAAATATATAATGTCTATATACACAAAATGTCTAAAAGAGAGGTAGAAATATGCATGCATGCAATCTGACAAAATAACTTTGTATAAGTGTACAAATACTGTAGACGAAAATAGCAACATATTCAATATAATTTAAGTTTGTATCAATATACAAGAATCTATTCCAATGTAGATTGTCCATAAATAATAGCTCACAAGTATTCACTCTATTACTCACTGTTATTATTATTAGTGTGAATAAGTTCACACTAAATTACCTATTATCCCATTCCATTTTCCCTCTTTTTTTAATTATAAACTGACGCAGAGGAAGCAAGATAAGAATGCCACCCTAGCCGGGCAGTGGTGGCGCACGCCTTTAATCCCAGCACTCGGGAGGCAGAGGCAGGAAGATCTCTGTGATTTCGAGACCAACCTGGTCTACAAGAGCTAGTTCCAGCGCAGGTTCCAAAGCCACAGAGAAACCCTGTCTCAAAAAAAAAAAAAAAAAAAAAAAAGAATGCCACACTAAGAAAGGTACCAAGCCATAAGGCTAACACAGATAAGAATTATGGGCTAATTTAAAATGTAAGAAAGAGTTAATAAGAAGCCTGAGCTAATAGGCCAACCAGTTTATGATTAATGTAGACCTCTGTGTGTTTATTTGGAATGGAACAGCTGCAGGACTGGGCAGGACAGAAACCTCTGTCAAAAAAAAGAACAAGATTAAAAGACAGAGAGAAGGAACAAGACAAAGAGACCTGGGGTGACCAGGACTTTTTAAGGGGGGACCTGTGTCACTTTGCATCTCTACTATGCAAATGCACCGTACCTGGCCACTGAAACACACCTGAAGTGGTAAGCTGCTGCCAGCTGCCAACACCAAAAGGCAGGCCAATAGGCAACAAACCCACAGCATTGCGTCCATATTGCTGTGCTCATGATATTCTTCATATTCTTGTCTAAATGTACAGCCTTTCTTTCTTCACTTTAATTTATGGCCATACTGTCCCATTCAGACATTTACCCTATATAGTAAAGTTTAAAATGTGGTATTCTGAAGCAAGACACCAAATGTACTTCCCAGGAACTCTGCCCATGCAGAAGTTAGAGAACAATGTTCTTCACAGGAGCCTACGCTCAAGAGAAACTGAGGTGTCTTAGCTCATCTTAATATTCTACAACTCAACAAAAATCACCCTTCATACTGACGTTCCTACACCCTCTCCTGGTAACTAACATCTCCCCTCTCTGAAAACAGCAAAGATCTGGGTGGTGGTGGCACATGCCTTTAATCTCAGCACTCAGGAGGCAGAGGCAGGCAGATCTCTATGAGTTCAAAGTCAGCCTGGTCTACAGAGCAACTCCATACAGGACAGGCTCCATAGCTACTGAGAAACCCTGTCTTTAAAAAACAAAAAAGAAAAGAAAAGAAAGGAAAAGAGAAGAAAGAAGGGAGGGAGGAAGGAAGGGAGAGGGGAAGGGGAAGGGAGGAAGAAAGGAAATAACAAATGATGGCCCACCTGGAAGGAAATGTGTATACTTCAGAGATCTGTGATGATACGCAGCATCCTTTGAACATTCTATCCATATACTGGACTGCACCTCTTTTCTGGCTTCCTGAAAAGGAAAGTAACCCAAGCATCACAGAACACAACTTACACTTATCCTGGAGGACTTTCTCAATGTGAATTTGACTAATTTCCATTTGCTGTTTACTATGCAATCGTAATAGAAATAGCTATATGACCACTGTTTACCACTTAAAAACCAAAACTCAGAAGACAAGAATTGGTGGGAAGAGATGAGGACCGGCACTCTGTGAAAGGGGGAGCACCTATCATCATCAAAAAAGTGCAAAAAATTCAAGCTATATATGTTTATTTATTATACATTGTATATATCATATAATATATATTCTACAAGAATATATACATTTCTTTCCACTAAATTCTTTTTATATTTTTATATAAAAAAAAGTCCATCATTTTTTCTTTGGAAATAATGTGGTCTTTCTTTTTTCCTATAAAGTTGGACTGAAGGAAAAAGTGGATAAATAGCAGTGAATCTGTATGTTGTACTTTTAATGCAACACAGTTTATTTTCTTCCTCTCTTGGAAAACATTCAGAGAGGAGTTCGAAGATCAGCTGGATTTCCAGGATGGGGAATGCGGTAACAAGCTCTGACCTGAACCCACAGCCACTCTTTGAAAGAATTACAGGAAACAGCTGCAGTCTAGGGTCTCAATAAAGGGACACAGGGATTCCGTGTGACCAGGCATCCAGTGACTCCAGCGGTCAGTCAGACTCCTTTGTTTCTCACGAATTCACAAGCTCACTGTGCAGAGAACGTCCCCTAGCTTTTCAGCTTTCTGTCAGAACTGTCACTGCAACTTTAGGGGTACAACTGCTACAGCAGCCTGAAGGGGTGACCTCCAAACAGAGTGCATTGTCTGCCTTTTCTGCCATACTCGAAATGAAGCTTCTAAGTACAATAAACTGGTGGGGGAAGCTTGGCTGGTGACAGATTATGAACTGAAAACCAAAATGCCTTTCCGAGATTCTCTCAAATGGGAACTGCAGACTGACTAACTCGAAGGCCTAGACAGCCTCCAGTGGGCGAGTCCTTCTCTTTGTTTTGTTTTGTTTTTAAATTTTTTTAATGATTTATTTAACTTTTATTTTATGTGCATTGGTGTGAAGGTATCAGTTCTTGTGGAACTGCATTTTCAGACAGTTGTGAGCTGTCATGTGGGTGCTGGGAATTGAACCCGGGTCCTCTGAAAGAACAGTCAGTGCTCTTAACCGCTGAGCCATCTCTCCAGCCCGAGTCCTTCTCTTTGGATCTCAGATCCTGTACTACTATTCACTGATAGGAGGTGGGGCTAATCTTTGCATAATTTTCAGATGGCTGGAGTAAAGCAGTACTTATACACATCGCACGTCCCTATCATGGCTATTTATTTTTTGTGTAGAGGAGGGCTCTAGGCCAGTTCTTAAATTTAGGTTTTATCAGATTTGTTGTCATTGTTTCCAAGATTGGCTTTCTCTGTGTAGCCCTTGCTGTGCTGGAATTGACTCTCTAGATCAGGCTGGCCTTCGACTCACAGACTTTACCTGCTTCCCAAGGGCTGGGGTTAAGCGTGTGCGTCACCACAGCCTGGCAAGAAGACATTTTTTTCAATCAATTTTTTTTTGGTTTACTTTAATCTAGGATTTGGATCCCAGTAAGCAAACAAGAACACTGGAAATTATTTCTGAAGCCAGATCTCTGAAGTGACCAGTATCTCTGGATACTTAAAAATAAAAACAGGACCAGCAAGACGACTCAGCGGAAAAAGATGCTTGCCCACAGACCTGAGTTTGATTGCCAGAAGCCAAGCAAAGGTGCCAGAGACACCCCCAACCCACCGCAAGCCTCATGCGTGCAAAGAAACTTTTTTGCATGAGGTGAAGAAACTTGAGTCAATACCATCTTTGCAGGTGCTAGGTCCAAAACTTCCAGAGTCTGGATTTGAGGTTTATTCTTCTTATGCATTTAAGCATAGTAAAACTTTGGGAAGGCCACTCTCTCAGATCCCTCAGGCAGTCATGCCCTGCGCAGTCACTGGCCATACCTGCCAGAAGATGAAGTTGGCTGCCTGCCCACGGAATTCCTCCACTCTCACTGTGCCCTCCACAAACACCAGATCTAATCCCCCCTCCCTTCCTCATCACTATATCCCAGCCTACAATGTATGCAGAGACTCCCTGCTGGACCAGAAGCCACACTAGGCCAACCACCAGCATACCAGGTAGGTCTCTACCATGAGCCTGACACTGTCTGGATGGCCAGGAACTGGAAGCTGGAGAGCTCAGAGACATACAGTAGAACCAAACACAGCGGAGAAAATGAAAAAAAAAGTCAATACAATGATTCTTAATAACAATCTGCTGTACTCATAGATGGGTGCCTAGCCAGATACTCTTCCAATAGCTGATGAGAGACTATGCAGAGATCCACAGACAACCATTAGGCAGAGCTTGGAAAACCCCCGTGAAAGAAGATGAGGAAGGACTGTAGGAGCCAGAGGGGTCAAGGACAGCAGGAAACCACTGCCAGCAGAATCAGCTAAGCCTGGCTTATAAGCAGCTCACAGAGAGCGAATTGGTCTCCCAGAGTCTGCATAGGTCTGCACTAGGTCTCTGCATATATATTGTGGCTGTTTAGCTTGAGGTTTTTATGGGACTCTTAAAAGTTAGAGTTGGGGTGTCTCAGATTCTTTTGTCTGCTCTTTGGATCCTCTTCCTCTTACCGGGCTGCCTGGCCCAGCCTTGGTACGAGGGTATGTGCCTAGTCTTATTGTAACTTGTCATGCTCCCTCTCATGGTAGGGACCTATGTAACTTGTTCAGTTGCTATCCCTGGGAGGAGCAATGAATCTGGGTGCGGGGGTGAGGAAAAACTGTGGTTGGGATGTATTGTATAAGAGAATATATATATATACGTATATATATTATATATATATACACGTATATATATATATGTGTGTGTGTGTATGTATATATAAAAAAAACTTTGGGAAGGGGTTTCCATATGACCATTATCATAACAAAACTTCAGGTGTGACTACATAGAAACTCCCTAGCGAGGCAGTAATGCACCTGGGATCTTTATGTTAAGAATGTATTCTCAGGGCCAGCCTGGTGCACAATGCAGTGCTAGTTATTCAGAGAAACCCTGTCTCAAACCCACCCCACCCTCCAAATGAGTTCTGCTGGCTGATAGACAGAGCTCAGGCTAGGTCCTGGACCCCACCCTCCAAATGAGTTCTGTTGGCTGATAAACAGAGCACAGGCTAGGTCCTGGAGGAAGGATCAGTGATAGCTCCTGACAGAATAGCAAAGGGTTGTTTGGCCACGTTCACTCTGACAATTCCAGTCACTCACTTTTTTCCTTTGAAGAAAATATGCCTACATGATTGACAGCCCTGGTTTCTCCAATGTTTACTTTAAGCTGTGTTTCCTAAAAAGATGGAATGGGAAAACTGACTTCTGCACCTGCACTGTGGCAAGCATATGAGTGTGCACACACCAACAATAACAATGAAGCTAGAAAAACAGAACAGACACAAAAAGAATTCAACTCAGCTGAAAAGACGACTATGAAATTCAGCCACGCTAACCCTAAGTTATGGATGAAAGGGAACCATCCACACATCAGCATCTAGAAAAGCCAGGCTTGTCAACCCAGGTAAACCCAGGTAAATAGTTTCCTCTCTGCTTCACCTCTGGAGCAGCTGGCCACTGGTACCGATGTGGAGTTGATCCTCTGGCTTTGTGGGAGCACTTCTGTCTTGCTCCATACGTTCCACATGTTATCCGGCAGAGCCTTCCAGGGAGCTTTAAATGGTTTCCAAACAGTTTAAATTAAGCATCTCCAAGAGAGAGGAGCTTAATCTTCTCTGGCTCTCTGACCTGGTTCTGAACTGTGAAAGTTAAATGATGCTAATTAGTAGGACAGGATGGGAGGAAAGGGGGCAGGGAAAAGGTCTTTGTTTTCACACACACACAAACACACACACACCACTGTTAGTCACTACCCTGCAAATCCTTTTGCTGTCAGGAGAAATTCTCATTTTCATCGTTCTCTGAGGAGTGAGCTTAACCCAAACTGGACCCTTGCCATTTGCTATGATGCTATAAATAAGTAGAAAAGGTAGAAATTCTTTATAACATCATGGCAGCTTCTTTAGTGCATATTTAAACAACTTTATAGGGGAAACGTCATGAATGGGCCTGCTTATTTTCTGTTAGTTCACAACAAATCACTTGAAATCTGAACAACTTAAAACAATAAACATTTATTACCTAACTCATTTCCTTGGGAATCTAAAAACGGTGTGCATGACACTCCTGTCTCAAGGTCTGTACAAGACTGCTGTCAAGCTGCAGACTTTTGAGCTAAATCTTTCTCTCCTTTCCTCTGGAGCTGAAGGACCCATTTCCTGAATGGCCACACATGTGGCTGTTGCCAGGAGACCTCAGCTCCAGTTACAGACAGCTTGACCATCCTAACAACATGAAAGTTATTTTCCCATAGTACAAAGTAGAGAAACAATGCACCTTGTTGTCCAGCTCTGACAGTCATATGACATGACTTTTGCATCCTTCCATCGTCTGAACAAAGCAGTTACACCAGCGCACACTGATGGCAAAATTTAGGCTTCACCCTTGGAATTTATGGGCACATCTTGAGCTGCCATGTGGGTGCTGGGAATTGAACCCGGATCCTCTGAAAGAGCAGTCAGTGCTCTTTTATGGGCACATCTTTAACCATGCACAGAGTAGACAATATGTTAATCACACTGATTGAGAATTTAAAGCCAAATTTGAAACAATCTTGTTAATTAAATATTAACCAGGTGGATGGGCTCTGGGAAGGTCCATGCCCAGGTTCCCAGGAAATGGCCCAAGTCACGGTTTGCAGGGGCTTAGGAAGGAAATCCCATAATTCATTGCCTTTTCCATCAGGTCCAATAAGAGACAAGGATACATAGTGAAGACCTCCAGCCTACAACCAATCAGAGGCAAATATACATCCTGACATATTTCCTGCCTGTGCACCTCCCACCACACGTGATCAAGCACATCCATGCAGGTGGGTCAAACAAACTTGTTTAGGGGAGTGACAGCGTATGGCTTGTTATCTCCCAATAGCTTCCAGCATTTCAGAAACTGTCTTCCTTTGATCATTCAAAGCAACATATTCAGATTTCAAGAGTCAGGATCTGGGATCCATTCAAGAAAAGCCAGTCACTTTTAGAAGAATGTTAGAGTTATCTTGTTAGAGGAAAAAATCCTGATTACATTAATTCCAACAGGAAAAAAAAATACTTTATCTTTGTTACTACATTGTTCATAACCAAAATGACTTATTTTGTGTACTAAGACAACCCTTGGCCGTCTTTTCGACAGTGAAATCCTATTGACTTGTTAAATCATACCTGTTTGCCTTATCTGTTTGTATTTAAATTACTTGACAAACCAGAATTGAATACATATAATATATATTATATAACATGTATAGTAGCCATCTACTTTGAAAATCGTTAGTTTCTTTCATTAGTAGCTCTAACCCCACACTGTTAACTCTACCACCTACCTCAAAAGGTCTGAGAAAGATTTCTTTTCAGATTGTGAAATTTGCCTAAGTAGCTCCCAATTTCTTCTAAAACTGGGAAACAGTACGATGGGACTTAAGACACGTGGAAACTGTTCTTTCCTCCTTCCATATCCTCGCTACACCTACCATTTCATATGCTTTCCACATGCCCGGGTCTACTGGTTTTTAAGATCGTTGGTGGTGTTGTGGTTCTGGCACTTTAAGAGAAAAGCCACGCCCAGTCCCTCCCCCATCCGCTGAGGCAGGCTGATCTTCAGCTTCCCACCTGAGAACTCTCTCTTTCCTGTCTTCCTCTAGGGAGAGGCAGGTTCTGTCTCTCTCCCCACTTCTCCCCCCACCCTCACTTCTGTCT
>JAQHUG010000014.1:12401756-12435979 GCA_028555095.1 Dicrostonyx torquatus
CCTCCAGTCTTCTTCACTCCCTCTAGGCAGTTTTGCTTCCCCTTCCACGTCATAGACACATCTGTGATTTTATGCAGCCTTATAAAATCTAGGACTCACAGTGAAAGCACACATGATCTGTCATTCAGAAACTAGCTTAATCCACTTAAGATTGTTTCTAGTTGTATCATGTTCTACAAATGTCACAATTCCGATCATTTTTACAGCTGCAAACATTGCCATTGTATTTATAGAGCCCATTTTCTTTGTCCTTCCTCGGGACCCTTAAGCTGTTTCCATAATAGGTTTTGTGAACAGTGCTGTGGTAAATATTGCAATGCAAGTATTTCTCAGATTTGTTATCTTGGAGTCCTTGAAGTAAATGCTAGGGAGTGTTGTAGGTGGGTCACATGGTAGATCCAGTTTTAACTTAGAAAGTTTGTCTAAATTAATGAATTTCATATAATACTATTTGTAAAAGAAAGTTCAAAAATATGTGTGGATAGTTAGAAAAGTTTTATTACAGAGACTTTTGGGGAGGCAAAAGTATGTAAAGCCAAACACAAGACCATCTAGCAAACTGAAAGTCTCTGGGAACGAAAACTGCTATGTTCTTAGACGATTTTATGTAATCTTTGAAAACATTTAAAATATACTTAACTCAGCAAGCCTGCTAAAGTTCACAGAGCGGCCCTGCTCATTTTCTTTCACTTTTAATAATACTTTCAAAGCCTTACTTTCTAAAATTGCATCATGTGACACAGTTTTCATTCTGTAGGGTTCCAAAGAAGCCAGGCATGGTAGCTCAGGCGACTAATCCCAGCACTTGGGAGGTCAAGGCAGGAGCAGAGCCAAGAGCTTGAAGCCAGTCTGGGCTGTTTTACGAGTTTCAGGCCAGCCTGAACTAAAGTGGGGGATTGCCATAGTTTCTTTTTTCCTGTTGCTTCAATAAAATGCAATAACAAAAGTGGCAATGGAAGAAAGGGCTTATTTTTGCTCACAGTCCAGCGTGACCGAAGCAGCTGGTCACATTGGGTCCACAGTCAGGAAGAGAGAGCAGCGAATGCTGGCACTTAGCTAGCTTTCTATTCTATACAGTCCAGGATCCTGCCCACAGTTATCATAGCTCTTCCCATATCAATTAACATCATGGAAATCACCCTCCACAGACATCCCAAGAACTGTTATAGCTTAGATGACCCTTACAGGTGCACCCTTGTCCAGGTGACTCTACCTTCTGTCAAGTAGCCAACACCAGCCATGGCTGAGATCTTGTCTGGGAACCACGCACATTTCTGAAGGACAGAACAGGGAGTAGTACAGAATAACCTTTGCAGGGCTGAAGAGATGGCTCAGCCGTTAAAGGCTACGCTCATAACCAAAAGTATAAGAATAAGATTGCTGTCTGGGATTACATGATTCTAGCAATCCAAGGACCCACCCCATCTGTCAGAAACTAGGGCTGGGAGGCCTGTTCTCAAGATCTTCAGCTCTAAGTCAACAAATCCCCCGGCAAGTCTAGATCAGGTGGTCTCGGAAGTTCTCTACATTTCTTAAGTTACAGAAACAACTTCAGGAGTATAGGTGTAGATAAACATATTTAAACTTGGGTAAAAGTGAAGACTTCTCACTTGTGATTAATTTATATTAAACAACAGCTTTATTAATATGTAATTCATATTGCTATTTTTTTTCACAGACAGGGCTGTTGTAGGATATTTGTATACTGTGTGAAGATATAATGCTGTTATTGGTTTAATAAAGAGCTGAACAGCCAATAGCTAGGCAGAAGGTATAGACAGGACAGCTGGTTGGCTGGACAGAAAGACTCATTACACAGGGTCTCTCTATGTAACCTTGGCTGTCCTGGAACTTGCTCTGTAGACCAGGCTGGCCTCCAACTCAGAGATCTGCCTGCCTCTGCCTTCTGAGACCTGGGATTAAAGGCGTGTGCTACCAAACCCAGCTTTATATTACAAATTTAAAGTGTCACATTCAGTGGGTGTTAGTACAGAAATGGTCCCTAAATTATCATTGTTCAACTCGGTGGTACTGTGAGCCAACAGTGGAGAGCACGCATGCATTGCCGGTCTGTTCTCTATCTTTAGGGTAGGACAGTAAGCTCCACGTGGTATCTGATACCTTATAGTAAAACAGGTTTTGTGTTAGATGGTGTCTCAACTGCAGGAGGCCACTGTCAGTGCTCTAAGCCCCTTTACCAGAGGCCAGGCTGAGCGAGGATGTCAGCAGCCAGCAGGCTGTGTGGATTACATGTGCTATGTGCTGGGTACTGAACCGAGGGCCTGGCACAGAAGTGTATATGGTGTACCTTCTGCCTTGTGTCACACCTCTGTCTCCTAAATGCATTTGCTGAGCCAGCCTCACAGGTCAAGAAAGGAAAAGAGAAAGAATGCTTTATATGTGTGTCTTTAAAGTGATTTTAGCATGGAATTTCTCTCAATATTTCTTGTATTCATTTCTATTTTAGGCAAATCAGACCTTCAAATTAATCTAATATCCTAGAATAATAGTTACTAGAAGAATATTACATGTTTTATATACATTTACATGAAATAAAATATTTAAAGTAAAATATACCACAAATATAAAATGTATAGGCACAACAGTTCATTGTCAAAAGTCCTCACAAGTGTCTTCAAACTTTTATTTACACATTTTTAGTTATGATGGAGAAGTTTGTGTGTGTGGGGGGTAATATGCATGTATATATGTCTACATGTCTGTGGGTACACATGCATGTTCTCATGTGTATGGAAGGCAGAGGTCAAGGTCAAGTGTCTTCCTCTATTGTGCCTCACCTTATTTCTTGAGACAGGGTCTCTCACTGAACCTGAAGCTCATTGATCTGGCCTGACTGGACAGCCAAAAGGTCCCTGAGATGCTCCAGTCAGCGTACACCTGGTCTGTTCTATTCTTTTTTAACTCCCTCACAGTAGATCCAATTCATGAACACCGAAGTCAGTATCAGCACTTTGACATGGGTATCTCTAGGACCATGGTTGCTGTGATAGCTGGTTTGGGTTATCAAGTTGGTTGGACGGAGGAACGCCCAGAGCATTGGTGAAGCACACAGCTGACTGTCTGTAAGGGTGTTTCTACAGAAGATGCACGTGTGGGTTAGCACATTGAGGAAGGAAGGATGTAGGCTAGGGACCCGGATGGGAAGAAAGGAGGAAGAGTTCTTTTACTCACACTCACCGTCCCTTCCTGAGAAGGTCTGGATTCCTTTGCTGTGGTCTGGGGTTTGTGTTGCTATCTGCTGTGGACACCAGACTCGTGACTCTCCACTGCACAGCGCAGAAGACTCACACCACTGGCTATGTGGGTGGCTTTTGTCATTTGACATTGAATAAGTTCTCTCTCTCTCTCTCCTCTCTCTCTCTCCTCTCTCTCTCTCCTATCTACCTTCTTTGGGCATCTATCGCCACATTTCCCTGACTATGTAGCCAGTCTACAGACAGCACTGTAGGGCTTTTCAGCCTCTAAGTGGATGAGCTGGTCTATTAAATCCCCTTTCTACGTCTGTGGGAGGGTCCACCTGTATTTTTGTGCTTTGATTGGTTAAATAAAGAGCTGCCTGGCTTATAGTTAGGTCAACCCTTAGGTGGGCGGAGTAGACAGAACGGAAGTGCTGGGAGGAGAAGAGAGGAAGTGAGCAGACGCCACGAACCACCCCGTCGCAGATGGATGCAGGTTAGACCTTTCCGGTACGTCACCACATGGTGACTTACAGACTTTTATAATGGGTTAGTTTAATTATGAGAGCTAGCCAAGAAAAGGCTAGTGATAATAAGCCAGGCAGAGTTTAAATGAATCCAGTTTGTCATGTGGTTATTTCGGGTGCAGGCGGCCAGCCGCTGAGCTGGCCAGCGGCTGGGGGCTTGGGAGCTGGCGGCTGGGGAACACAACACACACCTCTCCGCCTATTTACAACATACGTCCCCTGCTGTTTTGTTCCCCTGGAGAATCCTTATACAGTTCCAAACCATGCTACTGTGAACTCACAGGGAGCATCACCAAATATTTCTGGACTTTGAGTGAAATGCAGCAAATATCTGGAAGGTGGTATAAAAACAGACAGTATAAACATAGGGCCAACTGCTTCATTAGCAGAACACTAAGGCATTTCTTGTGTACGAGAGCCAACATCAAATAAGAACCACTGAGACATTAAGACGATCATGAACTAAGAACGCTCAAGAGTTGAAAAGAAATACTTTCAATCTCTTTCCTTAGGTCCAGGAATCAAACTCGAAGTTCTTTGTGCAGCACACAAGGGCGCCATCACCGAGCTACTGCCTCAGCCCTTGAATGTTTTCTTTCTCGCAAACAAGTTTTATGAATTTAGACCCAGAAAGTCTTCAACTAAACTTGCAGCCACTTTAGCATTTACTGTCTCTATGACAACACATCTCACAGAACTTCTTCTCCACTAGCATTTATGCCTTAAAGGGCCTGCTGTTTATATTTTGATCATGAATATAACATACATTGCTTGGTTTTGTTTTGAGACAAGGTCTTGCTGTGTAGCTCAGGCTGGCCTGGAAATCGCTCTGCTGTCCCAGCTGGCCTGGGCATTGCAGTCCTCTTACCTCGGCTGTCTGGCCACTGGGTTGATAGGTGTGTACTACCACCATATCCAATTCACATGTTTTCACTTAAAAATACATTTATATCAGATATTTCATGGCATAAAGAAATACCCAACCTCTGAGGCTTCTTGATTTTTGTGTTTCAAAAGTTCGAGTGGATGTATTGGCTTACCAACAACCTTATTTCTACTATGCAGTATTTATGCCAGTAAAGTTTAGCAATTATTAACATAATTTCAGTAGGTAGGCTTGTGCAATTACTGGGTTTCAAAATCAAAGTGTGTTCCTGGCAGTTAATGTGTTCTGCTAAGAGACAGACACAGAAGGCGCCCCACTGGTAATAAAAATATATGGAGAGTTTAGAAGGAAGATACCAACTCTGTCCTCTGTGTGACTTCACAACTTCCCTGGATAGCCCCAAACATGTTAAAGAACAATGATTCAATGGTCCACCCAACCATTAGAGAATCCATTAGTGAATAAACCTGAGGACAAAGGTCTCCTAGACCGTGTTACAAGACAAGCCTTTGTGGTTTCGGTGGCTGGTTAATTACCTCTTACACAAGAGTCATGAGCATGAGAGGCATGGCCATTCGCATCTCAGACTTGCTGTCACTGCTGTCTGGGATGCCTTCAGTACATGTTTATCAGATGGCTTGTTTAGCCATAGCGTCACCTCGGTTTAAAGCGCGACCCGCACCAGCCCTAATGTGGGATACCCCTTACTGCCTATTTCCTAAGACCCTTAAAACAAACTTAGTATAATCAGACAGATATTATGTTTGATGAAATGACTGAAAAATTTCATCACTCACATCTTGTTAGGAGAATCCAGAAGGCAAATCTCAGAGGACTGTCTTCCTCAACATCTTAGAAAAGTTGTCCAGTGATTCTCACTACTCACACGGCTGTTATCTTCTGAACTGGAATGATGAGTGAAACCAAAGGGGAGAGGAAAGCTCGAAAACCTCTGAATGAGGGCCTTAGTGTTAAAGTGGTAGTGGCACTACACCTCGGTCCACAGTTCTGAGAGGTAATTGTCCTGACTTAAAAAGTCAAGGGGCTGGCCGGGCAGGGTTTCTGAATAGCAAACTCTTTATCAGACTTGAGATCTACAGGTCCGCAAGGCGCAAACAGCTTTCAGAGTGGCTGCTCAAACGCTCGAGTTTCTGTGACCCCTCTAAGTCATGAAGAAAGTGTCACTGTGCCATGTCCAAGATAGAAACACAACAGGCCCTTCATGCAGACTCTGCTCGAAGCTCAGCTACCTTTCAATAGGCCTAAGAGTCTTGTCAAGAGGAAACCCAGTATTATCCACACCTCTTATTCAGCATCCAAAGTGAGCAACAGTGGTGCTTGGTTTGAGGGCTCTCTTTAAAAATATACACTGTACAAATAGCAGAGAGTGGGAGGTGCTTTAATATTTGAAGACTCACTTCTGCGATGAAGAAAGGTAGCTTACATAGATTCTGTTACATCACTATTGCCTTCTTTGCAGTCTCAGTATGTGTATTAAATTTGTTTTCTTTGAAAACTGAACACCTAAAGTTTTGAGAGTCACGGTGAAGACAATATAATGGCTTACAGAGCTAGAATCTCAAACCCAGGTGATTGAGAGAAGCAGCCAGGTTGAGCTCATCAGCCATCAGCATAGACTTATTTATTCTGCTTGCGCCACGCAATATGGGATCATTTTCTCCATGTGCCCTAACCTCCCTGCTTAGAACCATGGAGCAATAACTACTAATCGAAGCGTGATAAACCCAGCCTACATTCCTCATCACTGAGACACCTAACAAGCAGGCTTTTAAGGACACTTTGCAAAATGGAGAGTCATTAAAAAGGGGTGGGGATGAAATCTCCTTATGCTGTCCTTGAAGTACATATAACTGACTTAACAAAAATTCTAGAATATTAGCATTACTTGGCAATATAAACAGTTTATAAATTCATTGAAAAAGGACAACAAAACCTCACACTAGTTGCACTTCCTGTGCTTAGGAACAGTTGACTCCAAGACTGAACCTGCTGACCTTGCCCAGCCTGGACAGAATGTGTCTGACAAGGTGAAAAGATCCAGACAGGCAGGATTTGGAAGCAGCAGTGAGAAGCTGATTTCACCAAGCCCATGGCTAAGTTCTTTGTCACAATGGGACACTGGTCATGGATGCACATGAACCTGAATTTCCAGGCTCTGTGACAGCCACACCACCAAAAGAAAAATCAATAGCCAATTCTAAAAGAAAAAACAAAGTACACTTGGCTGAGCCTGGCGTGGCAGTATACACCTTTTGGAGGTGAACGCAAGAGGACTGGGTCACCAGCTGTGCAAAGATCCAGCCTGGGCTACATGGATTCGAATAAATAAATAACCGCTTGATTCCCAGAATCTTAGAGTTTTGTAATGTCTACACACCAAAGCATCTGTAAAACTATTTATAAGTTCTAACTTGTGTTTTAAATATTATATTTCCTCCTTCCACGTTCTTCCTATTTTCTCCACTCCTTACTAGTTACTGAAAAGCAACAGACAGGAGCAAGAGGATAGGAAGGCAGTCCAGCAAGCCTGACAGACTATGGGGAACTGAGCAGTTAATACACTAAACAACAGTGGCCATTACCTCCCCTCTGTCAGGGAAGGAGGGCATTTGACTAAGAGTAAGACTATAATAAACCATGATGAAAGAAAGTAGGAACCACAGGTCTGGATCTGTACTCATGGTTATACATAAATATAATATGTAAATACAATGTATATGGTGATACACACACATATGCATGTATAGAGAGGGCATGCATGTCGGAGCAGTATGTGTACAACCCTCAGTTTCTCCCTGATAAATGCCTAGAAGCAGCTCCATGTCTGTATCAGCAAGTGTATCCAGCACCCAGCAACTGGTTTCTAATTGCTACTCTCCTCAAAGAAACAGCTTCTTGGAGAAATGGCTGACTCTAGTGTAGGGACAAGGACGTAGAAGCCAAACTGAGCATGGTACCTCATGCCTACCATCTCAGTACTCATGGTGCTGAGGCAGGAGGAAGGCAAGTGCCAGTCCAGCCGGGCTACACAGAGACCTTGTCTCAACAAACAAAAATGCCTAGAACTCAGAAGGCCCATGCAGGAAGACACTCAAGGTTCCTCTCATCCACACAGTGAGTTCCAGACCAACCTCCAGTCTGAGCTTCATGAGAGCCTATCTCAGAAAGAAAATAAAACCAAAATAATACACACAGCATCTACCCTGTGAGCTCATTCCCACCGCTCAGATCTCAAATGGCATGATCGCCGGAGAAAATCATGATAAACTGAATTAGCGCTCATGAGGTAATACAAGATTTCAGGAATTCACAAGGACATAAGCAAACAAATAGATAAATAAATCTGCAATGACATACAGAAATAAGTAAATCTATAATGATATAAGTAACATAAATAAGTGGGAGTTTAATATTAAGCAATATAGAAAGAATGAAGGCACTAAAAGTCAGACCTTTTAAAACCAATCTAATAACCAGGCAATGAATGCTGAAGGCAGTGGACAACAGTAGACTTAGTAGGTAAAAGGTACTTTAGCCTCAAAATTTCTTCTTACAGAGTAATTCCTACTTACAAAATAATATGCTTCTAATAGAGGAGCTTCACAAACATAACCTTCTCCAGTTCAAGTGTGCCACTATGCCTAGCCCCACCAACACTATCTCACTGAAATAACTAAACCAGACATTGTCAGGAGGAGGAAACCACTGGCTCCACATGCATATGACAGGATGTAAGAAAAACAGCATAATTGTGAAATTTTTCTCAAAAGGGGGATTGCCTGAATAGAATTATTAAGAAATAATAGTTCTCTTATGATGTGTTAATGAATCTTGTCCACTAAAACAAAGTAAAAGATAAATCAAGGGGGAAAAAAACAGGCAAGAAATATTAGATGAACCCAAGTTCAGCTCAGGGGCTATTTCTGCCACAACTGACCTGTAATCTCCATAAGCGACAGAGCATGAAAGCCAAGGAAGGAAGCAGAGAGGAACTGTTCCAGACTAAGTGACAGCAGCGCCCCCCTGTCCTGAAGGACACTGCTGAACCGACTGGCCAGGAGGATGGTGGCTCTGGACTGCATCCCTATGTCCTGAAGGACACTGTTGAACCGACTGGCCAGGAGGATGGTGGCTCTGGACTGCATCCCTGTGTCCTGAAGGACACTGTTGAACCAACTGGCCAGGAGGATGGTGGCTCTGGATGAAAGGTTGTACATCTTTGTGTGTTATGTTTGCAACTCTTATCCAAATTTGAAACTGTTCCAAACTCGAAAGTGAGGAACGCATCTCAACCTGTGACTCTCCGTGACCGTGACTCCAGTGAGCGATGTCCACACCAACAGCCCCATCCTGATGTGTTCGCTGGTGACTATGACTCCCCGCAGGCAAACGTTCATAGAAAAGTGGCGTGTATGGAGAAGCAAGTTACTCATTGTGAAAACACAGCAAGGGCTGACGTGCCAAATGCCTCACCAGGGAATTATCTGTTGCTGTTATTAGTGTCAAACGCTCATGCTGCGCCCATATTGTTACTCATAATTCAGCAAAAGTAATGGCTCCTTCGAGTTACCCTTCAAAAAAACCAAAGCTAACACTTATCAGAACACTCTAACACTATGCGACAAAGATAAGGAAACCCCTTTCAGAGGTCAAATGTCACAAAGGAAAAAAAATAGACCCACATCCTTCTTCTTCATTTCAGGTTAGAGGAGGCACAAATTCAGGTGTCCACAAATTACTATTCCGTGGTTTGAAAGGAATGCCGATGGCATCCTGTTTGTGCGTGGCCAATTAAGTACTGTGCTACCTTTAAAACCACAGGCCATTCACACTTCAGTAAGGCTGTGCAATAAAAGAGATGACATTTATTCCTGAGAACACTGGTGTTGTTGTGGACGATGCTCTTTCTGTCCCTATGTCTCTGCTCTACGACAGCAGGGGTTAGAGGCGTCCAATGAAGACAGAACGTGAGAGTAACTGTGGTCAGCTTGCTGCTCTTCCCTTCACCTCAGAACCCCTGAACATTCACCTTTGCTACAAAGGGAACAAATTTAATGTGCTTCTTCAAAATCTCTTGAATTCCCCCAATACGTCTTTATGCTGACATTGAAGCTTCCCTCTTCCAACACGGGGTTTGACATAAGCATTTGCTTGTTTCTACCCGTTATCCTTCCAACCACAGATGTCACATAAAGAAATGACAATATCACGCTGAGGGAAGGCCATCATTCATGCACACTGTGAATGAGCTCTAAGAATGGCATTACTTGAAAGAATGGCAGGGACTTCACATATCTGCAAACCCGTGATGTCTATGGTACGTCAATAAAGTTCCCCTTATAAGTTAGCCATAATGCACTGGATGAAGAGTAAGCGGTATCTATGAAGCCTTGCAAAATTAACTGTCCACCAGTATTTTAATATCCCATTCTGCAGACAGTTTGAGTATCCTATTCAAAGTAGCCAGTAAGTGGCAAGCATAACTAAATAGCAATTTTAGCTGGCAGTCTGGCTGGAGAAACCAAGTCTTACTAATTAGCAACTTCCTGTCTCCCGAAAGGTCTTCTAAGTCATTGCCAACACTTGTATGGTGAACTTTCTCCATCTTAACTTAGTACCTCTCAAGCTACAGCATTTGAAATCTAGGGTTTCTAGATCATTACTCCAGCAGACATAAGGAATTCACTGCAGAAGATTTATTAGGTTGCTCAGAGAAGGCGTGCTTGCATACCGTGCACAAACCTCTCAACTCATCAGCACCTGAAAAAAATCCTAAGTTCAAATCATTGGGGAAAAAAGTGTATTTGAAATGGAACTTCATAATTTAAGAAGACAAGGGCTAACAGCAGATACTGTGGCCTACATTAATGGGTAAATCAAGAATAACTTTAAAACTTACTTATTATTTATTGTGTTACTGGATATTGATATGGACAATTCTGTAGATATTCTGTCAAAAGAAATCAAAGAAAAGATCGCCCTAGACACACAACCAATTGCCAAAAAATAAAGACAAACATCCCAAGTGACCAACAAATAAAAGACTAGCTACTTTCACAAGAACAAAATTACGCTAGTAGCTCACTTGTCAGCAAGAACAACAGAAGCAAAACGACAACGGAATTACACGACTTAAAGTGCTAGCAGCCAGGGTTAGCCAGTGCTAGGCTCAGCGGTTAAGGCTACTTGCTCTTGGTGGTCATTCCCAGCCCACATCAGGGGGCTCACATCCACCTGTAGCCCTAGCTCCAGGGGCTCTAACTTCCTCTTTTGCCTTCCATGGGTGCCTAGGTTTGAGTGGCATACACTCACCCAGAAACTAGCACATACACATAAAAAAATTAACAAAATAAATCTTTAAAGTCCTGGTAAAAAAAAAAAAAATGGTGCCAGGCGTAACAGTTCACACCTATAATCCTGTAACCTCAGTATCTAGACGGCAGAGGCGGAAGGTTCACTGAAAATTGAAGGCCAGCTTAGTCTACGCGGTAAGTTTGAGTTCAGCAAGGATTATACAGGAAGTTTATTACAGAAATACCCAAATAGTACAAAAACCCTGCTAACTTTTGCAAAATATTATTAAATGGACAGACTTGCTGGCCCCGACTAATTGAGTAGCAACAGCCACATGTAGTCTAGTACATAGATTTCTGTAGAAGTGTAAAACACAATTCCTCACACATACAAGCCCTATCTTAAGAACTCCATAGGGAATATTTACAGCATCGTAGGCAAATCCACTAATTCACTAAAATGGTGGCAATCAGTAACTAACATTACAAAAAGAGAAACCACAGAAAAATGAAAGCACAAAGAAACGTGATATTAATACTCACCACTACCGAGATGCATTCAGCAAGGTCTAGCACAGGGCTCCTCAACCTTCCTAACGCTGCGACCCTTTAACACAGTTCCTCATGTGGTGCCCCCCAGCCATAAAATTATTCCACTGCTACTTCACAACGTAGCTTTGCTGCTTTTATGAGTAGTGATGTAATATCTAATATGCAACCCCCAAAGGGTTGAGGCCCACAGACCGAGAACCACTGCTTCAGAAGGTGGAAACTACACAGGGAAAGAACTGAGTGGGGGAACCCAAGATGACTATCAACAGAGCTCAGCGTCTGGACCAAAACTAGAAGGATCCTGATTCTAAGACTGCAGATTTTTAAACTATTTGGTGAACATGTGCGTATGTGCACGAGTACATGTGTGTCCACACGAGACACCAAGCTTGTGGAGGCCAAAGGGTAACTTGCTGGAGTTGGTTCTCTCCTTCCTTCATGTGGGTTCTGGGGATGACACTCAGGTAATCAGGCTTGGCTTCGGGCAGCTTTGCAAGCTGAGCCATCTCACTGACTCATGATTTTAAAGATTCAGAAAAGAATTTTGTCGTTGGGGAAATCTAAACCCCAAGTAGACAGCCAGTAGAGGAAAGCAGATTGGCCTGAGCTACTCAGGCGAAATGAGAGCTATTTTGAGTGTTGATAATTGCTTTCGTTTAGACACGAAATAAAGACTTGGAGGCAGGGCAGTGGGGAGTATCTACTGGAAGAATTTAACTCACTTGGGGCATACTCCTAACAGAAATACTGGGACTCCAGCCCCTTGCCGACTTCCCAGCTGTAGAGCAGTGAATAGACCTCCTTCACATGTTCCTAGCATGGTCTGCTCTGCCATCACAGGTCCAGAGCAAGAGAGACAGGGGTCACCGAAAGCTCTGAAACCTTTCCTCTCTTTTAAAGTCACCCTAGCTATCTGTCACCATGGCGAAAGCCAGCCAACAGTTATGCTAACTCCTGAGGAAGCTTGCACTCTGATGCATGATTTTTACTTACAAAGCCTCAAAATAGCTTCTTTTAAACGAGCATCTCCACCTACCCATTTTAGAATGCTATGCCCATCTTAAGATACTCAGCTCAAAAGCAAAGTCCCTTTTGCATGTATAGATAAAAGTTATGTATAGGATTTTACATCAAACAAAATAGTGTCTCTGTTTGTATTAATTCAAATTCACTCAAGTTTTGCTGAATGTTTATTATAAAGCAACCACTGTATAGCCAGGATGGCAACTCACATCTGTAATCCTAGTACTCAGGAGGCTGAAGCAGGAGGATAATCCTGGGTTCAAAGCCATCCCAGGCTAACACAGTGAGTTCCAGCTCACTCTAAGCAGGAGAGTGAAACCTGTCTCAAAAATAAAATAAAATAAAATAAAAGCAGTATAATTCTGTAAAAGCTCTTTTTAAAAGGTCTGACTTATAAAGGTTTATGCCTAGAACCCTAGTACTCAGTAAGGTGAGGCAGGATTGTGAGTTCAAGACCACCCTGGACGACATAATGAATTCCAGCCCAGTCTAGACAACTGAGTGAGACAGTGTTCAAAGCCAAACCAAAATAAAAATCTGAATTATATAATATTAAACAATAGTTTTTGTATTACAGAGTTTCTTTCAATTTTCTTTCTAGTACTGGAGAACGAAGAGCCTCAAACACATTTTTTCTAAAACAAAGCTATTTCCCCAGTCTTCTTCATTTCCATAACAAATGACTGGGTTTTATGTTAATGTGATGGTTAACTTTAATGAGTGCCAGCAACACCTGGACGTTGTAAGCACAAAGATTGCTGGGCCCAACCCTAGAGTTTCACTTTCCTGGGTCTGGAAAGGAGGCTGAGGTTTTGCGCTTCCCCGGGTTCCTAACTGATAATGCTTCTAGTCCATCACCGTTGCATCTCACTCCAGCCACAGTCACTGAGAAGCAGTAATGCAGCAGGACGTTCACATCTGCAGTAGGGATGGGACAATCCCTGATGTAATTGTTTCAGAAATGCTTTAAAGATGACTTTTTATTATTTTTAATTATGTGAGGGCAAATGCATACAAGTTCAGGGATCCCAGGAGGTCACAGGCGTCAGCCCTCTGGAATGGGAATTATAGGCAGCAGCAAGTGCTGGGAATTGAACTCTGGTCCTCTACAAGAGTAATGTGCGTGTGTAACCAATAAACCATCTCTCCAGCCTTTCAGCAGCTCTTTAATTCTCCCTCATTATAAAACTGGGGTAACCATTTGGCTTACTTAGGCTAATATTTGGGATTTTTTTTAATAAAAAATTGGTTTTAACTTATAAAACCATCTTACCCCTTATGGGTAATATCCACAGAAACAAAAGACAAAAAAATAAAACAAATGCCCAGAAAAGCTAGGGAGACAGCTCAGGGGCAGAGCTGGGGAGGCAGCTCAGCGGTAGAGCACTTGTCTAGCACTCAAGGCTCTGGGCTCAACCTCCGGTATGGGGTGGGGTGAGGGTAGAAAAGACCTCCCAAATTGAGAGTAATTTGAAAGCGACAAGCATTTTGAAGATCCACACTTTAGTTTTGGATTTTTCATTTCTGTGGAGTAGTATTTCATCACAAACTAGAAAATAACCAAACCTTTAACTTTTGTTTCTTGGGGGAACATTAAGACTTTTATTGTACCCAAATGCTATGGAAACGAAGAAAAATAACCTAGATTTCAAGGAATTGAGAATGTATAGACTTTCTGAGCTCTACCAAGTTGCCATTGTGTGCCACGGCACACTGGTCCTGAGGAAAAACACGCTGTGAGCTTTGTCATCCCTACTCCAAAAATGCTTTTTTCAAATACATGTGCAAGAGAACACGCCAGCCACTAATGTATTCAATGCTTACTATGAGTGAGTCCTCTGACTTCTAGTGCGTTTAATCCGCTTATTCAATAAAACAAAGCCCAACAGTGGGCACGACCTTGACTTACAAATGAAGAGACTAAGAGACCCCTATTAAACTGGCCAAGTCTCGTGAGCAGGTTCCATTATGAAACATGGGCTTGAGTGGCCATTACCACGACACCACACTGCCTCTCAACACATTCCTATTCAGTAAGAATAGTTTATGCATAATATTTCCCTCAACATTTTCAAGCTAAGTGAGTCTCCACGTTACCAGAACATTTACAAGTTTCAGAGAATTTCTCAAAGGTTTACACGGAGAACTGAAATGCCAGGACTGGGACTCTAACTTTGAACCTCACGCTTTTAGTTAGCACAATTATTCTTCCCCAAATCTAACCTGAAGCACGATTAATAAAAACCCAGAAACAAATATTGGGGGTCCAACCTAATGACCCAAAAAGCCTGTTCTTGCTTCGACCTCAGTCCTAAAGGCAATCCTGCCTCCAGGAATCTCAGAATGAGACTGTCTGAGAGCCGTCTCCTCCTGTTTTATAATCCTCTCTAGGTCTGGGATTAAAGTCATGCATTGTATGGCTTCTATGGCAACTAGTGTGGCTACAGGGATTAAAGGTACATGTCACTGTGGCTGCTGGGATCATAGGTGTATGTAACTACTGTAAGGCTCATCAGTGGGGCTCTTTGACTCTCAGATCTTTGGGCAGGTTTTACTAAAATACAGTGGAAATGCCACCACACTAACTTTTCACGTGACACTCCTGTATTTTGAATTTGCATAGAACTGGAACATTCTTTGGTTGTGGTCTCTTGGGAATATAGACCACAATACTTTAATATTAATTTATGATATTTTTGGTATCCTTTATTTGCTCATATGAAAACCTTGAAGAGAACCTGAAGATTCTAGATCAGTACTATCCATTTCCAGGATGTTCTGCAATAACTGAAACTTTAAAATCTCAGTCCAAGTTTGGTAGTACACGCTTATCATCCCCGTGCCCAGGAGGCTGAGGAGCTTGGCTGCACGGTGCAACCTTATTGCAGAAAACCAGCAATAAAAAAACTGAACTTGAAATGATAGTCTAACCCGAGATTCCAAGTTGCATTAATTTATTATAAGAAACATTTTTGTATCTTTGTTACTGCTAAAATCATTATTTGTATGATGAAACTGTTACATTAAATAGAACACTGAAATATACCAGATTTCTCTCAAGGTCATTATGAACAATGAAATTCTTCTCAACAAACCAATCCTGTCATGGCTTTGTTTTCATTTGCAGCGCTAGGAATCGAACCCAGAGCCTTGCACCTGGTAGGCAAGAGCCTACCATCCTCCATAATCCTAACTCCTACTGGTTCCTAAGCCACCTTCCATCCGGCCATGGCTAGGCATTAGTTTCCATCTACATATCCCAACACTGCACTTTTACCTCATTTTATGATTATTAATGAATCCATCCAGGCTAAAATATAACATTTCTAATCCTCTGTAGCATAACTTTGGATATACGAGTCTTTAAATATCAAAAGGTATTTTAAAACTTTTTGTTCTACAGTAATTTGAACTTAGGATGTTTAATTCAACAAATAGTTTACATTAAACCAACTCATTTCACAGTTAACTGTTTCAGAAATATGCTTTAGTTGCTAGCGGTGTAGCTCATTGACAGAATGCTTGCTTCACAGACGGGGGGGCCCAGGGTTTGATCCCTGACACTTCAAAGACACAAATATACTTTGAAACAGGGTTCCTTAACTTAAAATCAAAAACCTAGATACAGAAGCAATGCCTAAACTCTGAGATTAAGAGATTCATTAGCTTATGTGATTAATAGCCCTAACAGGTGACAGAGAATATGAATTTAACAAACCATAAATTTTTAATTGAAATGACTTACATAAATATAGTTTTATGCAATGCCCATTTTGCTGTTCTCTAAATATGGAGTTGCTGATCCAATTCTTAGCTCCAAACAAGGGTCAAGAGCTAGTTAACACAAGCTACTTTTTGGGGGGTTGAGACAGGGTCTTTCTACATAGCCCTGGCTGTCCTAGCACTCACTCTGCAAACTAGAGATCCGCCTGCCTCTGCCTCCCAAGTGCTGGGATTAAAGGCGTGTACCACCATGCCTGGCTCCAACTACTTTGTATAGCAAGAACAGAGAAGGGAAGGCGGTGAAAATCTGAACTGATTTAGAATTGAGGAAAACAAGCTTTATTATCCCACCACAGACTCGGGGGTTCGGGAGAGGATACTGATAATTCAGTACAATAGGAAAAAAAAAAAAAAAAAAACCTCTCAGAAAATAGGCTCTGTGAAAATCACCGGAGAAAATCCAAACTGTTATAAAACTCAATAGCACAGCTGATAAAAGTCCTTCTTACACCTCTAATTAAAAACTGCAGTAGAAGTAGAAATACATTAAACTAAAAGTCAGACTGTTCTCCTAGTGCCTCAAGCTGGTCCTGGTAATTGCGGCCCACAGCTCTATAAGCAAACATGCTAGGTGGCCACTAGCGCGGGTACATTTGACAGGACAGCTCCACTTGGAGTTATTTCATTTTGTAACAAGAATCGAGGTTCCAAAGAATCAGTGTCGTCACTGGAAAGAGAATTAAAAGCTCAAAACCCAAATGAGTCTTGCTATCAAAGCGCACCTCCTTTGCAGAATGCAGACCGAGCAGCTGCTGGCTTCAGAACCAGGAAATACGCTGATTCGCTAATATGTGATTACTGGAAATCAGGCTCTTCCTGGAGATAAGAATTAAAGTTCTCGCCTCCCCCTAATTTCATTTTGCTTTTATTACTGCAGGAGCAGCACCAGTTAATTGTTTGAGATGGCTTTGCCACTCTCCCCTTCATTCCCAGGACCTTAATTCCTAGCTGCAGTACCATAACACTGCTTCCTACAGTCAGAGCTGGAGCTCTGGAAATCCTGTTCAGCTGATAAAAACATTAAAGCTCAGAACACATAACGAAAGGTGTCTTACAAATTCATCCCACAGTGCATCAGATGATTAGAAAGCTTCCATTCTTCCCCAAATGCTACAAGAATACATGAAGAAAAGCTGTTTCCGGCCAGCGAAGAGTGATAAAACACACACCTTCTCACTAAGTTGTTTTAGACTCTGTATTGCAGTAGCTTCCTTGGGCTGAATCCCCACTTTCTCTGTAACTCCACCCACGTCCTCAGGCGCATGCATTTAGTCAACATGCTCACATTTACTACATTCCACGACAGAGTCGTTTGTAGGTTCACGTGACAGTTCTAGCAATGAACTGTTTGTACAATAGCTCTAAGGCCCAACAACTGTCGTTTCAAATCTGTGTAGACAGATTCATAGTTATTTCTAAAGACTACACACCCAAACATGCTTGTCAGGAAAACTAATCCATGCACTGGAATATACCCCAAGTAGTTTTTATTAACTATAGACTAACTCAATTCAACATTGTCATGAATTAAAGAGATAGCATTAAAATTGATTCCCGAAAAACGCTAAAATATTGTCTAGCCAAAACTTCAAAAAATATTTCTCATCCCAGTGTGTTCAATTTACCTGTGCGTGTGTGTATACACAATAATCTGCACTAAATTTCCATTTATTCGCATTTTCTGTTTATGAAGCCTTCTTTGCAGTTTCTCGGCTTCCCCCAAAAGATACAAGCAAAACCACTAGGCATACACTCTTCAAAGTTTTATTTCACTAACTTCAGATCAAATATTTCCACAAAATTGTTTTCTGGCCAATTACCAGCCTTTTCTGACTTTCCAAAATGGTAGTACCAAAAGATCTGTGGGTCAGGGAGAAGAGGCCACTTTAAGAAGCGTTGCATTTACTCATCTTCCCCAAGGCAACACAGTTGGGTATCTGACTGTTCAACCAAACAAAGCTTTAATAGCATCCGGGAGGGCAGACAGGCAAACCAGGCTGTACACTCTTCAACTCGTCAGAACCAGCCCTAGGAAACCATTCCACACCCACACGAAGGGGACGCCACTCATCTCTTCTTTTTCTGTTGTCGCAACATTTTTCTTCTTTTAATTATCATATCGTGTAGTTTCTCAAGTCCTTCCTTTAGTCCGTCTCCTATGATTGCACAGGTGGGCTGCAGGTGCCAAGGGGTCGACGAGCTCAGTTCCCCCATTGCTAACAATTTCTCAATTTCTGAGAGAGACAGCGAGTTCCTCAGGTCTTGCTTGTTAGCGACTATAAGCACAGGGACCCCCTGATTTTCTGATATCCTAGTTATTTTATGAAGTTCCGTTTTGGCTTCTTCCATTCGCTCCACATCGACAGAGTCCACCACGAACACGATGCCATCTGTGCATCGGGTATATGACTTCCACAGTGGCCTTAACTTCTCTTGACCACCTACGTCCCAGAAGTGAAAAGTGACTGTCTTGGAATTGCCCAAGGTTACCTTAATTTTCTCCGTGTTAAATCCTTTGGTAGGTACGGTATTTACAAACTCATTGAACTGCAGCCTGTACAAAACTGTCGTCTTCCCAGCGCAGTCCAAACCCAGAATAACAATATGAAAAGACTGAAAGGAGGGCAGGCTGGACAGGATGGAAGTCTGGTCTGACAGTCCATTCCCCATTTCCAGCTGCGAATGGCGTCTCAAACCGAACCGAACGCGTTCCTCTTAGTCCGCTTACAATTTCTCCTCCTGGGGTGATCGAGCTACGAGACTGCTGGGGAGGAAACGAGCGTGTTATTACTGTGAACACATTAAAACGGGTTCCTTTTAAAAATAAGCGCCACGAGGAGCTCAATAAAACTTGCTGTATGTAAACACACCAGATGAGATAGGAAATGTACGAAATCCAAAACAAACGGTGAGTGACGATCACCCAAAGGCTCCGATGTCCCTCTACTTGGAGTGGCGTGGACAGTAACGTGTACTCTTCTCTATCCTCCACGATCCCCGAACCTCAGAAGCTCACTCTGAAGACAACCCAGCCACCCAGCATCTGGCGCCCGTCACCGTATGCACCCCAGTGCCTTTGCCGAGCACAACACTGAAAAGGGCAACCCGACCCGGGTGATCTAAGCCGGTATGTGTCACCGCGTACCCAGGGATCCCCGAGACCAACGCTCTCACCTCCCGGGCTCGGGATCCCAACGGTGAACCATTGGCTGGCGTGTGTCGGCCGAGACCTCCGCGCAGCTCTGCCAGCGGCGGCGGCGCAGGGAACCCCAGACGCAGGCAGTGGCCACGCCCACCCCACCCAGGCGCCGCGATCCCATTGGTCAGCGCGCCGGGGCGGCCACGCCACGCCCGCCCCCGGCGCCCTCATTGGTGAGGGTGCCCGCCGCTCCCAGGGCAGCCGAGCCGGGCTCGCCCTCGGCCCTCCGGCACCACCTGTTGCCGGGAGTGGGAAACGAGCGAAGCCCGGGGCCGCAGGCTCTCCCTCTCGCCCCGCGCACCTGCACCGCCCCCGGGGACCGCAGCCGCCAGCCGCGTCCCGGCTCGACCACCGGGCCCGCCCCTCGGTACGGTCGAGCGGCTCCGGCAATGGTGCGTTCTCACCACCACCACCACCCGACCCCCGGCTGCCCCCAGGGCGTGACCGCCGCGCCACTCACCTGGCTGACGGTCCCCCGTCGTCCCGCCTCCGCGGCTGTCAGCCGCCGGGGAGTGTCCGTCCCCGGGACAGCGGCGAGGCCTGACGGCGGCCGGGCCGACGCCGCGCGCCAGCCCAGCTAACGGTGCTCGCCTAGCCTCGCTACCGGCTGCGGCTCCGCCCCTCGCGCCGCGCCTGTCCGTTGGGGGGGGGGCTGGGGAAGGGTCGCGCGCGTGCGTGCCAGCCGCGTCTCCTAGCAACGCCCAAACAAGGTCACGTTCCAGCCCTCCCGGCGCCCGGCAGCGGGCGGAGCCGCTTCTCGACCTTTCTGCCGCCGCGGGCTGGGTGCGAGCGGGCGTCGCCGGTCCTGCTCCTCCACCTCCTGTCACCCCACGGCGGCCTCTGCACGGAGGCGGTGACTCAGGGTCCGGGATGCCGGAGGACACTGCCCCGGCGGGCCCTTGACGTCACGAGGTGGCCTCTCCAGCGTGGGCTGGCTCGGACGGTAACCTCCTGCCTTTTGAAAGCCAAGGGTTCCCTCCTACCTGCGTCTAGCTGCGCCCCATAACCGTGGGGACTGGAACCAATGTCCCTGTTACGGAGGAAGAAATACATTCTGGAACGCTAAATGTTTCCAGTGTGGCCCAAGAAAAACTGAGGATAAAGCTGCACCTGATAGGCTGTAACTAGTCATTAAGCGCACAATATTTTCCGTGAGATGTAGAATGTACCGTCCTCTGTGTGACAGTAGAAGGCAAACTGTCCATTTGCTAATATTGCATTCTCTATAAGACAGAAGGAACCCAAATTGATTCACAGACCAGGTGTAGAATGTGACAAGCAATCCTTTCAGAGTGCTCAAAGAACAAAGAAAAGGGCTCTTAATGCCTGGTAGAGCCCATGGGAAATTTTTATTTGGAAACTGTAATAATGGTGCACTCTTAAAATGTACTTTAAAATACAGATTCTGGCCAGAAGTGGTGACACTTGAGAGGCAGAGGTAGGCGGATCTGGATGCTTCAAGTCCAGCCTGGTCTACATAGAGAGTTACAGGCCAGCCGAGGCTACATAGTGAGACACCGACTCAAAAAACAAAATTAATAAAATAAAATAAAAATATGGATTCTAACTTCCCTAAGAAATTTTCTAGTCTTCTTAAGACTACTATTGTCAGTGGTATTTATTTTATGAATAACATAGAAAGACTTATTTCTGTTGTTTTGTTTGTCGAGACAGGTTTTTTCTTTTTTCTTTTTCTTTTTTTTATGTGAAGCCTTAAACCAGGCTAGCCTCAAATGCAGAACTCTGCCTGCCTCTTCCTCCTGAGTGCTGGGGTTAGAGTGTGCCGCCACTGGCTATTTTTTGTTTTTAATAACTGATATAAAACCTAAGCAATAAGCACAGTGCTAAGTTTTAATACAGCATCTTTAATTTTGAAAGAAAAGGCTAGAAATCCCAAATGACATATTCTATCAAGTTATTGGATGTAATCTGAGCTAAAGATTGTTATAAGTATGGGATCTCATTAGTCATTTACAGTCATTAGCCTGAAAAGTGAGAAAAGCTATAGTGCAATAATTGCTCTCCTTGGGAATTTTAACAGCCATTCTTGATTAAGCTAGAATTGCTTGCAAATCTCCTTAATATAGAGTAAAATTCCCCCATTTACAGTAGTGTTGAGCTTAAGCAGGCCCATCAGGTATTCCCTGCTCGGTTGCATTTTTGCAGTCTTTGAAGCTAAGCAGGTGAGAGAGATCTCTGGCCTTGCAGAAGCCTCTCACTGAAGTTCGCTGCTTTACTCCCGGCCTTTGACTGCAACAGTCACCAGCCTGTTGAGTTTGAGAGATTCAGAATTTCCATGTGACTTGAAGAACTCCAACAGAAAGAAAGACTGCAATATAGAGCACCTGATTCCCTCCAAAGCTGGATGCATTTTCCCTGTGCCTCTGTATAGGAAAAATGTTTGCTCTGCTCACTCTATAAGCGGTAAGAACCATGTACAAACAGCAGCAAATGAGTAAAAGCCACGGAGGTTATGAAACCCACTCTTCACTTTGCTGCACAGAGCCTATTTAGGTATTTTATTTAGTTATAATCCCAGGAAGATGTGCTTTAGTTCAAAATTGCACTGCTGTGCCCTAGGGTGTCCTGAGGAAAGACCTGGGGGTTCTGTGGGAGATTTTAGTTTTTGAGGGCAACACTGACATCTGTTGGACGATGTTTGTAACTACAACTATTATGTTCGCATTTATCTAAATAAAAGCAAATTTGAAGCTATCCTGAGACACTATATAGATGTAGGCAGACACTAGGGCCTGAGGCTTCTACTTTTACAGTTTTGCAGACTCATCTCAATATCTCTCAAGCCAAAACCATCGGAAGAAGGACCAGGGACTGATGATCGCATTTCAAGGAAGTATTCTGCTCAGTCACTGAGCAACTGCTAAAGTAATGTATAAAGTTCTCCTTGCCAATGGCTTTGTTGACTAACCGACATGGTTTCCATTTTTTAACCACATTCCAGACCTCAGTGCAGTTCTGATATTTGTAGTACCTGTCTTACTAAAAGTAACATGCCCCTCCTAACCTTTGCCGTCTTTCTACTCTTCATTTAAGGCATTTTTTTTTTTGAACTCTCCAAGTGAAATATCCAGCTAAATAGGAGGAAATGCCTCTGATTGAAAGAACAGGCCAATGGATCTCTTAGATGCACAAATACATAATTACTGTGATTTTCAATAGAGTTTCTGACCTGTAACCTAGAAATAGCATCAAGCCCTATACTTGTACAAACAGACAGAAAGAGAAATGCCATTTTTTTTTTAAAAAAAATCTGGATATTAATAGAACTCTCCACCACATGGTGGGAGAAAGAATTGCAGGCAAAAACAAAGCGTGGGTACAGGAGGTGAAGGGATATTTAAGCATATCCAAAAGAAGGCTGAGAACCGCTCTAGAGCTTCTTTCTAAGGGCATCCATCCTGTGACCTGAGCACCTCTTATGGCTCGACCTTCACCATAACAGCTTTGCAATATTCAGTCTGCTGTGTGATCTCACTTTTGTTCTTGTTGAAACATGGCCTCTTGAACTAGTCCATACTGTCTGATGGTAATTTATTTAAGAGCTCCAAAAAGAAATCTCAGCAACATTAAGAAATTTATTCTGAGCTGGGCGGTGGTAGCACATGCCTTTAATCCCAGCACTCAGGAGGCAGAGGCAAGTGGATCTCTGAGTTTGAGGCCAGCCTGGTCTACAAGAGCTAGTTCCAGGACAGGCTCCAAAAGCTGCAGAGAAACCTGTCTCGTTCCATGTCTCACTAATGACTAGCCACTAATCTTCATTTTTACTTTGTGCAGGCATGCACGCGCATGCAGTTATGTAATAAAGTGGAGCATGGTCGAGGAAAGCACCACTGCTAACTTCAGGCCTCTGTATGCATGCACACGATGGTGTGCCACATGTGTTAGCATATGCATATGCCCACACCACACACACAATCATGAATAAACATTTCATATTTCACTCATCAGACATTAAATGAATGTCAAAAATATTTTGGGAAAAAAAAAACTTAAGAGCCTGGGAAAGTAAATGTCCATATAATTGATAGTTGCTCCAAAACAAGAAAAGTAGGGTAGAAAGAAAGGAAAAGAAGGAAGGAGAGGAAAAATGGTCCCAAATCTCTAATATTAAACTGTTCTTTTTTCACATTGTTCTTTCGTGGGTGCCAAAGAAATTCCTCATGTTGCACTAGTACAAAGTCTCAATCTTTTTAACTTCTGGGACAGAAAGCATTAGGGTCCATTGCTAATGTTCTCAGAACTTCTCACTGTACCTAGCTAGAGATTTCCTCCTCCCCCCCACAGATGGGGAAGGGGCAGTGTGCATGCTGAGTCTTGGTAAGTTGAAATGATCATAATACAAGGAGAGTTTCTCATTGTTTAACTACTCTGAATCATAGTCTACATTTCCGTACAGGAAACCTGCTCCAGATTCTAGTGCAGATCTGAGTAGGAGGTTTTTATTATCAGATAGAAGTGCTATTATACGTGGAGATTCACTCAAGCCATGTTCGTGGAGAAATTGGAAGAATACACACTAGAGCAAACTACCTGGATTCAAGTCATGCTCTGTCAATGGTGATCTCTATTATATCGAGAAAGGTAACAAATATGTATTTCTTTTTTACCTTTGTTGGGAAAGTCCACCTTTTAAAAGGGAACATAGGGAATGTGCACAGGAGGAGCTCTTAGTGGCTGCAGCTGAGGATGGATCCTGTCAGGACCCTAAGGGCAGGCCAGTGCAGATGCCTGAATGCTAACAACCTTAGTGGAGTCCATCTAATTGTTAGCCCTAGGCAGTTACGTAGAGAAATGTGAGCACAGCATTAGTGCATAGTTTACTTTCTTATTTTACTTTATGATAGTATGATGGATCTATATAAAGAAGTGTAGACATGGTAATTGGAAGGGAATGTTTTACTTGTATATGCTCTGGTTTGGTTGTGTTCTCTGCTGCGTGCTCAGACCAGTGTGTTGGTGTGCAGATGACGAACACTGTAAAAGATGGGCCTAATGGAAGGTACTGATCAGGTAGGGATGATGCTGGGATCAAGGAGTGAATCACTGGAGTCGACCTGGCCTCTCCTCTATCTCCTACTTTCTTTTTCTCCACTTTACCCCTTTTGTGAAGACTCTGCCATGAAGCCCTCACCACAGCTGAGGACATCTGCACCACGCTCTTGAAATTCCAGAGTGTCAAGAACTTAAAACTCTTGTCTTTATAAATTACCCATTTTAAGCCTGGCAGTAGCGGCTCACACCTTTAATCCCAGCACTTCAGAGACACAGCCGTGACTTTGTAACCCTAGCTACAATTTATCAGGGAGCAATAGGGACTACACATAGGACTGTTTCTGCTATGACACTATGTTCATAAGCTCCCACGTGGTACTGACAAGTGCAGTCATCAGGAACAACAATTGCCCAGATGTGGCCATCTGTGTGCCTGCAAACTCCAAGATGCCATGTTGTCCATACCGAGTGTGGACCTCTCCATAGCCAGGACTTACTGGTGGCCTTTTTATTCAAGCACTGTGACTGTATCAAGATATATGGTTCAGAGCAGGGGGAGTGGCTTATGCTATTTACATGATACCATCCTATAGGTTAAGGAGGCATATAATGCATTATTTGGGCTGTTTGCTTCCTTTGGATATCTTTATCTCTTGGTAAAAAATTATTCACAGTGGTTTGATTATCCACACCAAGAAACTGGTGATGTAGCTCACTTGGTACACTTGATGTAGCTTATTTATCACGCACAGAGCCCTCAGTTCAATTTCCACTCCAAAGTCTCCCCTGATGTTGGGCACATCCTTGTCTCCATCCCAGATTCTGACAGTTGAGGGGATAAATATTATGCTTCTATTGACAGGCCTAGTTACTCCATGTCTCTGTGTGTGCATGTGGGGGGGGGGAGGCACACACATATGTGTATGTGTGCATGTGGTGACCAGAGGTCAACCTCAAATGTCACTCATGTTGCTCAGGTACCAACCATCCTGATTTTTAAGGTAGGGTCACTCACTAGGACCTGGGGATCACCAATGAGACTAGATTGGCTGGCCAACAAGCGCAGAGATCCTCCTTTCTCTACTTTTTCAAGGGATTATATGTATGTGGCACCATACCCAGCTTTTGAGCTTGAAGATGGTTTAAAACACAGCCAAATCTTGTTTCTTGTCCAAAGAGCAACAGATTTGATCAGTAGACAAAAGGGTAACCAAAGATGTTCTAGAAAATACATACAGGGGTGTCATGTTCACTAAGTATAAGATGTAAGAGCTGGGTGCAGCTCCTGGGTATTTTGACCGAGAGTCTCCAACCATGAATGGAGGCTAACACTAAGAATATAGCAAACAAGTGTGATGGCAAAAGCGGACGGGGTGAGCATTTGACCAGGAAATGGATCACTAAGGCCTGTGTTTGATTCAGTGCAGTGGGTCTCTAAATGGCTCCTCAAGACACAGTTAGCTGCAGGATTTCCAGGACTCAGCTGAGTATCGCCCTTCAGAATCAGCAAAGATGAGGCTTTCCCCTTCTTACTGTGAACTTCTGGATCTTTCTGCCCTTCCTACGCATTAAATATCACACAAATATGACAACATATCACTTGGAAAGAACATCAGTGTATCATCTTGTCTCGTGTTCTGTCGACACTATAAGACCTATGTTTGGCAGTTTGATGTGTGTGTTTAAGTAGAAACAGCACTGTATACAGATCAAAACAGCCTGACTATTGTGTGCACCCCTTAACAGTGTGCTGATAAACCTGAATCCACCCTTCATGAGTTCTAATGTTTTTATAGTTTAGTGTTTGCCTATTTCACAAATAGACAAAAAGAGTCTTCTCTCATGAACTTAATTATGAGCACCTTAGAGAAACAAGATTTTCATCGTTTGGTCCTTTTATTCTTTTCTGTGAACTCTGTGCAAATTACTGGTTGGGAAAAACAGTGAGAAATACTTAGTCATGTGTCTGTCACACCGCTAGAACCTTCTTGGGCAGAAATTTTGGTTTCTTCTCTGATAATTGGTAAGTTCATTGATGAATTTGACTCTGTTCCAGATGAAAATCCCCTGTCTGTTGACTTTCTTTCCCCTGACTTTGCCCTTTGGGAAGTTCTTTTCTTCCCTTCCCACAATGCCCTGGAGCATATCTATAGCATGTGTTTGGAAGGCATGTACCTCTTCTGCCGTAGATGTCAGGGGTAGACAAGGAATCCTGTGTTTTGAGCTGAATACAGCAAAACTTTCTCAGCTGAGACAGAATTTGGATCTCAAAAGGTATTCAATGGTCAAACGATCATAGGCATTTGTAAACCAAGTTTTCAGATTTTTGGCAAAATAAAATTGCTCCAAAACAGAAGATTTTTGGTCTGTTTGGTTCCAGAGAACTGTTTGTGACGGAAGCCGCAGGCCAAGGCTCTGTCTGAACAGGGCCCTGGCTGGTTAATAGCCTTTCTCTGTTGAGCAAATAGCAGCCACATTCAGCACGAAAACAGCCTTAATCTGATTTTGTATCTGGTTTGGCTCACATTTCTGGAAAGCCCCTGAGCAAGGTCTGAGTAGCATCTTTATCTACTGTTGCTTTGTTTATAGATACCACTGGCTTCTCCAAGTTGCTAATCCCTCAGCCAGTTCAGATTGTGTTCCTGAGAACGGAGTGGTGGTAGAGGGCTTTTCAATTCTGGAACTGCTTACTCCTGCTCACCCCAGTCCACCCCCAGGCCCTGATTTGGAGCAGGCTACTGAAAGCAGGAGAGAGCAGTCCACTCTCATTAGTGTCCTGAATTCTTCTCGTCTTTTCCCAGGAGGAACATAACCTGCCTCCTTATCTACTGCTGGTAAAAGTTTTACTTGATGTTTTTAAGCTAAAAAGAGATTGCTTTACTCCTGGCTTATGGTACTGTTTAAGACCTCTCAGCATGTCTACCAACAAAACAAGGCCTAACACTGCTATAGCAAAACCCCACTTTGGGCACCAGTCTTTCTATTCGTAAGGTGGTCTGCTTCAGAGAAGGGATTCAAAATGCGATGGTGCATATACCATGGGGTCTTCCTTCTGGTTGCCTGTCTTGAGATGAGCAAATCCTGTTGCAAAGGGAAGGAAGCTCTGCCATTTGCTGCTGGTTTTTCCAAGCTGATGAAGAATGGAATGGTTTAGTGGTAATCCCTTCAGTATCCACAGGGATAGTTGGCTGTTTTGCTGGGGAAATTATCAGAAGACCCAAAAGATGGGTGTCTCTATAAAATCCACATTTATGAGTCAAGGCCAGCAATCTCAAGAAAGCATCCTGTAGGGTACCCGTGCTCTTCCTGCGGCCTCACTCAGATCTCCTCTAGCTGATGGGACATTCCGGGCTCAGCGCTTGACTTGCCGTGGTTGTCTATATCCATTCCCAGGCCACCCGTCTATGGTTTGTTTTTGCTTGTGAGGTTTCTTGTTTGGTATCTGTCCTCTTCAAGAGCTTTGTGCTTGGCACTCCTTGCTGGGCCTGACTGCCTGGTCTTGATTGGCTCTCTACCCCCTGATGGTAAAATATCATCTGCCCAGCTAGGCCTTCTCAAATTACAGCGCTGCTGCGCTCAGCACTTCTCTGAAGAAGGCCGTCTGCTGTTTCTATTTACCAGAGTTCTATATTCTTCCCCAGCTCTTGGCCTCTGGAGCCTGTCCTTTTTATGCAGTCTGTGATATGTAAAATATGTTATAATAATCTAACCATAGAAAAGTCACTTGGCTACTAAATAACAATGTAAGAAATGTTAAATTCATATCTACTTATACATAAAAATATTAAGCTACAAATTAATAATTATTAACTCATCTAATTTGACTAAAATGTCACAACACAAAACATTTTCCAAAAAGATGTATTTTTAATGGTGAAAACAGCATTCAGTACATATTTTTATGATATTAAGCACATCCTATCAAATGTGTAAAGTTCAACTGATAGGAGTGCAGTTCTTGGACTTCAGTTTCTAAAAAGGCTGACGACGCTGAATCAGAAAAGGACACTGGGAATGGATGGCGTCCAAGCAGGGACATAAACCATCCTGCAAACAGAATGTCCAGAAGGAAAACCCGCAGGAGCGCTGGAGCACTATCTAGTGTAGGAAGTCAAGTTTGAGAGTGGCTGCCAGATTCTAAAATTCCTTCCTCAGAAACTCCCCTAGATGTTATAGTCTTTTCCTTCTAGGTCTTATGAAAAGCAAAACTGAACTGAGAGGTGGTGGTGCACACCTTTAATCCCAGCACTCAGGAGGCAGAGGCAGGCGGATCTCTGTGAGTTCAAGGCCAGCCTGGTCTATAAGAGTGATTTCCTGATCAGGCCCCAAAGCTACAGAGAAACCCTGTCTCAAAATAAAAGAAAAGAAAAGAATAAAAAAAAAAAAACAGTAAAACTGATCCAACGACAAATGTTTGCTTTAAGCTATTTCAATATAGTAACACAAAAAAATTCCTTTAAGAAGAAAGGAAAGCAAAGAAAAGGAAGAGGAGGAAAAAGAAGACCAAAGAACAAGGAGAAGACAACGAGGAGGAGGGGGAGTTCAATTAGTCATTTAAAAAAACAGCCATTTGGCAGCAGTTTATCTTCTAAAACCAAACAACAAAAAGTAAACAAATCCCCAATACAAAGTGGGGCGACTGCCCCATGCAGTGAGATTAGCTGGCTTTACCACCTGCTGGAGTCCCAGCCCAAGAACCAGCCCGTGAATGTGGGTGGCTCATGGCCCTGCTTTATGATGACAATGGGTGTCCTCTTATCCCTTCCAGAAGGGTCTGTCTCAAGGTATGTTTTGGCTAAAAAGAGTTGAAAAGACAAAAGTTCAGTTAGTTTCAGTTAAATTGGAATAAACATACAATGAAAATTCTTTCATACAAGTAAAGGGTTACATTCTTCTTGCCCCCAAGTAGCCTACTACAAACAATTTCCTAATACAAACAATGTTTCTCTCATCGGCTATAAAGAGTACATCGTTGACTAAAAGAATTCCAAAATTTATGAGATTATCCTTATGGGTATCCTTATACCATAAGTAGAAAAGAAAGCTATGTTTAAAAGGACACCAAAACTTTTCAGAAATAATCATATTCTAAATTTCAGAAAAAAATATTCTAAGCCGGACAGTGGTGGTGCATGCTTTTAATCCCCAGCACTCAGGAGGCAGAGACAGGCAGATCTCTGTGAGTTCAAAGCCAGCCTGGTCTACAGAGCAAGTATCAGAACAGGCCCCAAAAGCTACAGAGAAACCCTGTCTCAAAAAACCAATACATACACACATATACATTCATACCTACATTCTAAATTAGGCAACAAAACATTTTTTGCATCATAAAATTTTTCTCATTTAAAAGATACCATTACTCAAATTCTCATGGACAGCTGGAACTCTCCGATTTGATATGTATTTTTGGAAGACAGGATAAGAAAGGATAGGCATAGACAGCCCAGCTATGATTACCACACTGGGTTACTGCTACAGTTGTGCCAGGACAGCTTACCAGACTTCACTGATTCATTTTTCTCGACTTCATTGGCATCTTTGCCAATCCAAATGAAGATCTGAAAGACAGAATAAAAGCATGTGCTGTACAGGGAGTGCTGACTTGGTGCTTTGCCCATAGTGCCCCTTCCCCTTTAGAGCCCCACACACAAGGGGGCGCCTGTGGAAAGGCTCCATCTCACCAGGAGACCCTTGCATTTGCATTCAATGACTCTGACTACAGCCATATTTGAATGGGTTTGCACAAGCTATTCTAGTTGTAAAGTGGGCTTGCTTTCACAAGATCAACAGCTTCTTGACCATTTTGCATCCATCTGCTGGGCCTGCATGGCAGTCCTCTCCATTCCATGCTGTAGGTCTAAGCAACAAAGGACTACATGTAAGGCCAGGGCCTCTTTCTGAATGTCCTCGGGAATCTTGAGCATCGATCTAGTGCTTTCTTCTAGTATAGTACAATATAAAACTCTGATGAAGTACTATAATATTCAGTATTTAAATATCAAAAGTTTAGAATTTTATTTAAAGTGTTACACCTATAATTTTGTAAAATATGTGAATATATAATCTGCATATATCCACTCCTTTATCAAATGTGTAAGTTATTCTAATTCTGAAGCAGCTTCCTGAGTTACCTTACATTTAAGTCACCTTACAGGCACTAGGCTGTAAGCAACTTTGGTCAAATTAAGTTTCCACACAATGTATTAGAGCACACAGGACACTGTGACAGCACAGTATCTTGAATAAAAGGGATAATTTATAGAGAAATAAAATGTAGTACTGGGAGGACATAGGATTGAATCCCCATTGTGGAATATTACTTTAACTAGGCAAAGATGTGTTCCATTAGTTTCTGCTGCCTTTATTTAATTATGTAAAGGTGCGTTACTGTTTGACCTTGCCTGCCTAAGGCACCTGATTGCTCTCATAAAAAGCTCAATGGTCAATAGCTAGGCAGGAGAGAGATAGGCAGGGCTAGTGGACAAAGAGAGAAGAGAATGAGGGAAAAAGAAAGGGGCATGCCTGGGGCCAGAAGCCAGGCAGCCACCAACCAACCAGACACTGGAGGAAGCAGGAAAGTAAAACATACAGAAGGAAAAAAATGTAAAAAAAGCCCTGAGGTAAAAGATAGATAAAGAGAAATAGGTTAATTTAAGTTAAAAGAGCTAGCTAGAAAAAAAGCCCAAGGTAGGTCAAGCATTAATGACTAATAAAAAGTCTCCATGTAATGATTAGGGAGCTGGTTGGTGGCCTAAAAGAAAAAGTCTGCTACAAAACCCCAATTCAAATATGGTCCTTGAAGACCCAAGTCTGAGGTGTGGTTTACTGAGTGACTTAGCTGCTAGTCACCAATCTGAAGGCTCAGTGTTCAGAGCACTTGCTCTTGCTGAGGATCTGAGTCTGATTCCCAGCACCCACGTGGTGGCTCACAACCATCCACTGCTTCAGTTCCTGGGGATCTGATGTCCTCTCATGACCTCTGCAGGCAAAACACTCAAACACATAAAATGATAATTATTTTTTAATGTTTTTAATTTTAGATTTATTTTAATTATTTTTATGTGTATGAGTGTATTTCCTACAAATGTATGTCTATGCACCAGATGTATGCTAGGTGCCCAAGGAGTTGGTGAGTTGTCATGTGTGCTGGTTATCAAATCCGGGTCTTTTACAACAACAGATGCCCTTAACCACTGAGCCAACTCTCCAGCCCAAAATAAATAATTCTTAAAAAAGAGAGAGAGAGAGAGAGAATCCAGGACTCCTAATCCAGTGTTTGACATATTGTTCTATATAATTTGATTCTTAACATATGTGTTTTTTTTCACAGCTGTTAATTTACGCAGAGATTTTAAAAGACCACCAGCTGTATATAGCCTACCTAGTCACTACTGATTTTCTTCTAAAGATCTTTGAAACAGTAACACATTTTGCTGTTTCAATTCAAACCTATTCTGTGCCTGATTCCCCCACACCCACACCCACCCGAAGGCATGGGTTCCTCAGGACATCTTGTCAAAATTCAGGAGAAATTCTCAACATTTCTGTCTCTCAAAGCATTGTACATATTCATGAACTTATTAACTTGATGAGGGCACAAATGGCAGTGAGAATAGTTTACAGAAAGACGACAGGCCGAAGGCTTTGGCCTAAAGCCGCACGGGTGGGTGCCGTAGAATTCTTCTCAGAGTGAGAAATCAACAAACACTATGACATTTCTCTTGAGCACAGTCTAGGTCCCCAGGCCCATTTCTCAAAGCACGTGCTGTCTGTTCTCAATCATAAGGACAGCCTCTTGTTATGAGCAAAATATACCTGTTCCCATGCATCGAGTAGCATGACGTCGTCTTCTGCTAAGTCATCCTGGGTGAACTCTCCTGGAACTTCTTCAATCTGAAATGTTTGAAGAACTTCATGACCAAAGAATACAGCAAGAAAGTTTCTGATACACAGGAGACAAATGCTGTCCTGTACTTTTGGTGACAGGGAAACACTTGATTAGTCACATTTTCCTCAGTTTAGGGGAACAGATTTATCTATGTAATCAAGTCTGATCTGGGTGGTGGCTAATATGGTATTAGAACCCCTTTAGGATAGACAGAAACAGTCCATGTGAACAAAGCTCCTCTTTAGGATGGACAGGAACAGTCCATGTGAACACAGTTCTCATGTACTTGCAGTTCCCATGACAAAGGCTCCACAGATTTTGTTGCCTGCCTAGTCTCAATACATTTGATATAATGATCTGTGTATGGAGTTACCTTTTATAATTTATAGTTAAGAGTCAGTAATTAATTTAATAAATCAACAAATTTAATAAGCAACATAATATATGGAAATTTTCATTGTTTTTATTTTAATGGAATACGTTTTGCTTTTTTTTAAAAGTGATTAATAAAGTTACTGCAATATCAATGTGAATAGACAAATGTTAACCTGTAGTTCAATGTTTTAGAGAATTCTGCAATTCTCCCCAATTAGGAAAATTTGACAGTTTATATTTTGGCCCCCAATTCCATGTACCTTCCCTCTGAGCAGTCACATGGATGGAATTGACCTTGGCCTTTGCCAGTCCATATTAACAAATGTGATTTAGCAGTACTTTCCTTTGCTTCTGACTATCACAGGAAAATAGGATAGAGCTCCAGACTGAGCCCAACTAGAACAAGCTAACCAAGTAGCCTTACCTTCTAATGTGTTTGTTGTGCCCTGAGGAGATTCTGAAATCCTTAAGATAACAACAAAAAAGCAAAAGCAAAACAAACCAGAAGCAACCTAAATGTTTAGAGAGCAATAAATTGCTTTATATTTTCTTTTTGTTTTAAAGATTATTAATAAGTGTGTGTGTGTGTGTGTGTGTGTGTGTGTGTGTGTGTGTATGGCCCTAGGAAGTCAAAAGAGTGTGTCTTGGATTCTCTGGAGCTGGAGTTATAAGTGGATGTGAACTAACTGATGAGAGTTCTGGGATTGAACTTGGGTCCTCCACAAGTGCAGCATGTGCTGTTAACCACCGAGCCACTTCTCTAATTCTGCACTGTCTTCTTACAGAATATTTATCAGTCATCTTAATCATTAAAAACAACCTAATGTCAGAAAAACAGGTGAGTGACCCACCTGCCAGCTGAACTGCCCCACTTCCTAGATTCTGTTTCCAAAGACCCATAACATGACCCACATCCTCCCACCTCAAGATCTGCCCCACAGCTGTGCCCTGCCCTGAACTCCAGCTGACTTCCACTACTCAGCTGCAGGCCACAGGACTCAGAAGAACAGGTTCAGGTGACACCAATCAGAAGAACAGAGATCCCCTGCTGTGGCAAAGCTAGCCAACAGAAGGCTAGCCCTTTAGAGACTTAGAGATTCCCTATTTGATCAGAGCTCATACAGGTCATCAGAAATCCAGGTCACAAAGACCAGAAGACCAAAGAAGAAACAGAAACCAAGGAACAAAACACCCATCCAACAAAGATATATTCAGAAATCAGCACCTAGACATATAATCATCTCAAACCCAGATGCCTAAATGCTAGTGTAAGACTTTTGTCAATAACAGCCAAGGTGATATAGCACCACCAGAATCAGCTATCCTACGAATGCAAGATCTGAATATCCCAAGACAGCTGAAGCACAAGAAAATAACCTTAAAAACAACTCTATGATGATACTATAATGCCTTAAAGAGAAAATGAAAAAAAGATAATCCCATAAAGAAACCAAAGAAAAGACAAA
>JAQHUG010000014.1:12444191-12457798 GCA_028555095.1 Dicrostonyx torquatus
ACCAGCAGAATAGCTAAGATCAAAAACACAAGTGACAGCTCGTGCTGGAGAGGATGTGGAGCAAGAGGAACACTCCTCCACTGCTGGTGAGAGTTCATACTTGTACAGTCACTGTGAAAATCAATATGGAGTTTTCTCAGAAAATTGGGAATCAATCTACCTTAAAACCCAGCTATACCACTCCTGGGCATATGCCCAAAGTATGCCCCCATTCTACCACAAGGACACTAGCTCAGTTATGTTTATAGCAGCTTCATTCATAACAGCCAGAAGCTGGAAACCACCAGATGTCTTGACTGAAGAATGGATAAAGAAAATGTGGTACATTTACTCAATGGAGTATTATTCAGTTGTTAAAAACAAGACATCATGAAATTTCTAGGCAAATGTGTGGAACTTGAAAAAAATCATCTCAAGTGAGTTAACCCAGACCGAGAAAGAGAAGCATGGTTATGAACATACTTATAAATGAACTTTAGCTATTACATAAATGACAATCATGCTATAATCTGCAAACTCAGAAAGTCTAAGTAACAAAGAGGTCTTAAAATGTGATTCAAGAATCTCCCTTGGGACTGGGCAGTGGTGATGCACACCTTTAATTCCAACACTTCGGAGGCAGAGGCAGGAGGATCTCTGTGAGTTTGAGGCCAGCCTGGTCTACAAGAGCTGGTTGCAGGACAGGCTCCAAAACTACAGTTAAACCCTGCTCAAAAAACCAAAAAAAAATAGAGAAGAGGTAAAGAAAAAGGAAGGAGAAGAGAAAGAGGAAGAAGAGGAGGAGGAGGGAGAGGAGGAAGAGAAGAAGAGGAAGAAGAGAAGGAGGAGGAGGAAGAAGATGATGATCAAAGGCTAATAGAGACTAATAGATGGTTTTAGAATCTGAAGAGTGAAGCCAGAGCGCCTATTTTTTTGTAAATTCTATCTTCCTGAGACTGTGGGGTGCCCAACTACAATTGGTAGATCTATAATACAACCCCTACACTTAAGGCTCAGAGAACAGCACAGAAGAGAGCGCATGCTCTACTAGCTCACTGGGCATGTGCTAAAGGCTCTATAAAAACATGCCCGTCTGCTAAGCCAACTCTGTTCCCACTCACAGGCAGCCAGCATCCCATATTCCTCCCCAATAAATCTCTTGTTAAGCCACTCTTTAGTCGCTGCATGGGTTGACTTTGTGATATTCCTAGGCTCTTGGTGCCATGGCACTGAAAACCCTTTCAATGGTTGCCTGAATGAGATCTGTATAAGGACAATACCATTCCACATGTCAACGTGGACGGGGAAATTTCAGAAGGACTTACCCCTACATGAAGAGCTACGGGAAACCAATGCTACAAAGAGGGGGAAAATTGGTTTTCTCCAAGAATGAGCCCCTTCACATCCAATCCCAAGCAGTCAAGCTTTAACACACACATACAAGCAACACTAAATGAACTTGGTAGGATGTGTATGTGAGAATGTAACAAGAAGAGGTCATGAATTTGAAAGGGAATGGGGAGAACATAATGGCACTGGATGAGGGAGAGTGATATGTAGGAATGGTTTAATACAGAATTCATGGATGAAATAAAATAAAAAGTTTGATAAAACAAAACATTAATCTAATTTTAGCAATACTAGCAAATAAAACAAAAAAGCTGTTTGGATACAATGCAGTATCCTATTAATACTCAAAATAATAAAATAGATTTTCATAGAGTAAATTTATAAAGTACAGCAAATTCAAGAATTTTCTACAAAGAAGGTGACAAACTGTGGTCCCAACAGTGAATCTTTATCACTATCCATTATTGTACATTAAATTTTCAGGTTTGGTCGTTTGTAAACTCCAAGTCTGTTTTCTAAATGGGCAGCTCCTTTAGCTTTATTTCTAGTCAGGTATCGGTGAGCGCTTGGGATATTTCGTGTGATGAAAATTCAGTTTGTATTCACCAGGATGAAAAGAATTGCTCCTTTAAGTTCACATCAACGTCTAGCAGGTCAGAGATGGTCAAACTTTTCTGGTTAAGTGGAGGTGAGTGGCTATAGCCCAGAATGAAATTTCACAACCCAAATAAAGTCATGTACTGTTATGGACTGCATGTTTGTGTTCAGTATCAAGAAGCAGAGGCTGATGGGAGGTAATTAGGTTTAGTTAAGGTCACGAGGATAGGCCCAGTGACAGGAACAGTGCACTAAGATGAGATAGGTTCAGCTCATTGGGCCATGTGATGATGCTAGAAGGACCCTCCCAGGCAACAGATACACTTGTGCCTTGGGCTTGGACCTCCCAGGCTGCAGGATATGAGAAAACCATGCCTGCCATTTAAACACCCCAAGCTAACATTTGTGTTAAAACAACTTACACTAAGACTTTGTGGTGCGTAATTTCCTCCCAGATGAAACATTCCATCTGGAAGGGAAGCTCATTACCGCTCAGGGTGTTCTAAAGAGAGGTGAAACAGTCCATCTTGCATTAAGCTCAGTAAGTAAACCACTGAACAACTTCAGGAAGTACCTAAAACCGATTAAACACATCAGGTGTCTTCCTCCCAAAGCATGCCTAAGTAGCAAGGACTGCTGAGACACAAGATCAGGTAAGATGCATGGAAGAGGCATTCTCCAGCCCACTGAGCTGCATACATGCCATGACGTGGGCTCCAGGTTTCCAGCTTTCATGAGCCATCTTCCATGCAGGAGTTGGCTTTGATGCTGTAGCTGTCTTTAAATCACTTCTGCTCCTATTAGTATCACTAGTAAAACTCAGTGGTTCATCAAACTGGACTTGTGGTTTCCTTACTTTGGACTGTCATTGGTTTCCTATCTGGGGTGAGGAGACATTTGTTCCTGTCTCCCTAGGAATAGTGTCACACGATAGACGTTCATAGTCTTCTATATTTACCTTTAATTGCCTGGATTTCAAAGGACTATAAAACAAAGCATTCCCACTGACGTCAGTTAATTTTCAGGGGACCACAAAGCTCTCTGTGACTTTTTTCAATCAACCTGGAGAAAATTTCTATTCCTCTATGAAACTACCTGGAAATTTTACACTTAGATGAAAAATAATGGCTCCCCCAGGAAAGTATCTAATTACTAAATGAGCAGACCCAGTCATTCACAGTTCACAAAGAAACACCAAAGGTTGATACAGGAATGAAGTAGCTATTTTTAAGGGCATTTTGATTATCTATTACTTTACAGTTTTCTAGATGTTTCTGCATTGGTCACATCATTGGGCCTTAAGCTATCCTGTACAGAGTGAAGATTGTCACCCACAGTTGACTCACAAGGGTCACAGATGGAAGTTCTTGGAGCCAGCACAGAAGACCTAATTTTAGGCTCTGTCTATTTAAGACACTTACAATGAATCTCCCAGTTTTGTTGGAGCAGCCGTAAAGCCGAGGTGGATGATCTTCAGCCCCTGTTTCCAGCAATGGTGAGGTCTGGTAGTCTCCTCTCCCTCCAAGAGCATCCCAGAACTCCTCTATGAAATGCACAATGAGTTAGCCAATGCATATTCAGGAGCACATGCTTGGTATGATTTTACATGAATGGCAATATTATCTCACCCCAATGTAATTATGCCAGATGCTATCAATACTTTTGCAATTAAAGGAGGTATCATTACATGACTCTAATGTTACAAAAAAATGACTATTTATTGACTGAGATCAATTAAGCACACTGAATAAGAAAGCGGCGAGCCTAACCCACTGCACACACCTGGTTCTTCGCCTTCCTCAATCCTTGCGGTTTTGCAGTTAAGGACATCAGTCACATACTCCGCTCCTTTCTCCTCCTCCTCACTAGCCCCTTTTCCGATCCAGGTGAAGCCATCGTTTTGTGGTAGTTTTAAGACAAAAACATCATTGGAATTCAATGAATTTGCATCAACATCAACCTAGAGCATGAGAGAAAAATAACACAAGGATTCAAATGAATCCTTCTGCCTAAACCCAGGAAATCAGTTCAGGACAGAGGTGCATTAGATGCCTGAAACCTGGAGGAAGGACTCCTTGGTCCTTGTCACATGATGCTCAGCTGCCTTCAGACAGTAGAGCAAAGTTTAAAAACTTGGCAGAGTGTGATATCCCAAGCTTTTAATCCCAGTGCTCAAGAGGCATAAGCAGGCAGATCTCTGAATTCAAGGCCAGCCTGGAATACACGGACGTGTCAGAGCAGCAAAGTTTACATAGAGAGACCCTGTCTCAAAATTAATTCATTAAAAATAAATAAAATAGGCAAGTCATCAGTCAGAAATTGAGGATTTTGTTCAGACACGGTAGTTCTATAATTCTAGCACTCTAGGGGCTGAAGCAGAAGAATCATGAAAAGTCTAGCCTAAGCTACACAGAAGACTCCGACTCAAAAACAAGGCAAGAGGGCAGAGTCAGCTGAGTGGTTAAGTCCACACACTGCTCTTTTGGAGGACTTGAGTTGGATCACCAGCACCTGCAATGGGCACCTCCCAATTGGTGTAACTCCAGCTCCAGGATATCCAACACCTTCTTCTGGTTAGCAGTCATGGTAGGCAAACATGGCAGACAAACAGTAGATTTTCACATAGACACCCACACAAACTAAAGATTGAAAACAACCCAACTGAGGACAAAGTAATAAAAATCATATTCTGAGATACTACAGGGGGCAGGATGCATGGGACACCTGAACAGAGGGTACTACATCAAATGTTAAACAAAGAAAAGCTGGTCCCTTTCCTCCCCCCTGAAGAGAGGGACCCCCAAGCCCATAAAACTGGGAGGGCAAAGCGATGGCTTCAGGTGCACTAGAGTTATTTTCTGACGCAGATAAATGCCAGCTCAAATTATAGGTCTCTGTAGGGGATGAAAAGCAGCCCTAGCACACACCTTCCCTGTAAGCAGAAGCTGAAGACAATGCCTCAGGTCTGCCAAGTGCAATTTGGATTCCTGTCCCCACAGATGAGGGAGCTCAGATGGGTTAGTCACTGGCCAGTGGGTGTGGCCTATGGAAACATCAGGCAGGGCCAAGACCCCTTCAAGCCTCTGGCCTGGCCATGATCACAAGCATTCTAGGATGGGCTTGGATCTATGACTCTGTGGCTTGGTGACATCGTGACCACATCTGTGAGACCTGGTCTCAACACACAATCACATAACTGTGCATGATTTTCTAAGTCTTGTGGAGCTGAGTACAATATGACTCCCAGGGAGACCAGGAACAAGCAGTCAGTCAGACAGACAGAGCAAACCAAGAGGGACAAAGGAAAGCAGGAGTGTGGACAACTGAGACCACAGCCGGGAGCATGTCAAAAAGGCTGGGGTGAGACACTGGGCCGATGTTGCTGCTCGACCCACCTCACTGGACTGTCCAGATTAACTCATCTGCTGCGGGAGAGATGGAGCTTGCCAGTTTGTGATAACCTGACCTAGAGAGAAAAGCTAGAGGAAAAGGATGGCTGTTGGGATTTAAAAGACAGGCTCTGGGGATTGGTAGCATTCCAACAAGCATAATTGTCTTCTTTCAGCAGGAACGAGGCCTCCTGGACCAAGCTGAAGGAAATTATCATCAGGTGAGTTGGTGGAGAATACTAGCCACCAGGTCTGGACCTCAGGACTTCTGATTTCCCATCTATATGTTTCCTTTTGAATGCAGAAGAAACAGCCAGAAATATGAAGGAAGGGGACAAGAAGCCAGTGCCCAGAGTGGTGTGAGCCTGGGGAAGAAGGACTCTTTCATGTTTAGGAAGCATCAGTTTTCCAGGAGACAAGACAGAGGTCACATAAAATCATCGTGACTGATGTATGGACGGAACTGGAGGGGTAAAGGCTGATTCAGGACGCTGCAAGGAGAAGTGTGGAAGCGTTGAATTCAGTTGATGATGTCTCCTAAAGAAACACCAACTGTGGAAGAGACCATGGAGGTCAGCAGTGGAACATAGTACTCATCTTCTCCGCATCATTTCAATGATAGTATTTGTGCTGCCAAAGCAAGCCCAAGTGGAACATTATGACTGGCTCTTCCATCTAAAATCAAATGAGTGTTCACTGTCACTATAATGGATTTTTTTTTAAAAAAAAATAGTTACGGTGTGGGAGGTCCTTCTGTCTCTGTGTTGCTTTTATTGGTTAATGAATAAAGAAACTGCTTTGAGCCTATGGCAAGGGCAGAACAGAACTAGGCGGTAAAAACTAAACTGTATGCTGGGAGAAAGAGGGCAGAGCCAAAGAGAAGCCATGGTGCTGCCAGAGACAGACACTGAGAACTTTACCCAGTAAGCCACAGCCACATGACAATATACAGATTAATAGAAATGGGTTAAATTAAGAGTTAGCCAATAAGAAGCTAGAGATAATGGGCCAAGCAGTGATTTAATTAATACAGTTTCTGTTTGATTATTTCAGGTCTATGCTAGCTGAGCAGCCAGGAACCAACAAGCAGCCTCCAACAATAGTTATGATTGAATACATGAAAATCTGAGCCCAGAGCCCTGTGGGTGAGATCAATATGGAGGCCAAAATTTAAATGGTTGACCACGTAAGATCACCTTGGCCTGGGACACTTAAGTGATTAGAGGTCAGGCAGAGTAAACCCCAGGAAAACGGCTCTGGAGGGGTGGTTTTGGAGGAACATTCAGGAGCCACGCTGACACAGTCACATCATCAGAAAACTATGTACAAGGAGGAGATTTTTGGAAGAAAAAAAGAAGGAAAGTGACAGAGCCTGTGGCTGAAGCCATCACAATGAGAGGGGAAGGACCAGCTTCTCAGCAGATGGCAGCAGAAGAGGGTTGTGGGGGAGGGACTGTAGGAGGAGGGGCTGCCTTGGTGGGGAAGATGAAGGCACCATAATAGGAAGAGAAATGAGAGGGGCCTGAGTGAGTAAGGACACTGTCCTGCCTAACTCCATCCAGGGCTCCTGGTGAATGGAACCTGAGATGAATCAGTTTCCACTGCAGAGGGTTGGTGGAGTCAGTCCTCAGAGGACAGCCAGAGATGAGGCAGGAGGAGTCTCAGAGAGGCTGCACTAGATTGAAAAAAGAAAGATGGGCTGGATTTTCAGAGCTCACTGAGTGGTTCGTGAAAAGTGAAAGGGTTTAGAGACAGCTCCAGATCTGGGGAGACACGGAGCCAAGGAGCTGTGGGAGAAAGCTGGATTTCAATGGTGGCTCACATTCAAACTGTGATGGGTTACTCCAGTGTGACCAGATTTTCTTGTTCAAAGGGGCTTTCTCTTAGATATCCCCAAGTTTCATGGTCATCTGACTACGCCTCACGTTTCTCCTACCCCAAGATAGAGCTGTAGCTGCTTCCTGCCCTTTGCCAGTTTTCCTGCCTATGATATTCTCACGCTGCTGACGTAAAGGACGTTTGCTTACCAGTGTGTAGAGGCCAGGCATGTTGGAAAGTACACACCCAGTGCATATTCACAGAGCACATAGCCTTACCTCCACGATTCTGGTGATAGATGCCAGGTTCCTCCGGACTTGAAAGAGGCGAGTAGGGGGAGCCAGCGCCTGCCCCTCTTTCTTGGATGTCCCATTCTTATAAATAATGAGTGGTTTGTCTTTGAATAAACTCAGCAGGTGAGCAGGCTCTTTGCCTTGAGAGACACGGACCTGGGTGCACAGGGCAGGGGAACAGAAATATAATGAAGAGCTTCCAGAAGCAAATGGGAACTCGGAGGAATGCCCAACTATAGGGGCCCAGGAAACACTGAAAATAACTGATGTCATAGGTTTGATTCAACAAGCCCCATCCAAATGGGTGAGCAGCTACTTATGAAGCATCTTCTGGAGTGGTTGCACAGTTTGGAAAGTGCAGGACGGAGCACTGAAATCCACTAATATGTCACATAACCTTCAAACACTGGCAATCACCAGCACGAGGAAGGGAGCACTGGCTGCAGTCCCTGTTTTCTTCCAAAAAGGACTAGACAGGGCAAACGGTGGATTAAACTGTGTAATAATTGCTTAAATACTGCCAAGATATTTTCCCAAAACCGCTTGCAAGAGCAAGGCAGAACTTGTTATTCGAGAATCATCATTGTGAAGCCCTGCCATTTAGTGAGTCAATAAGAAATCAGCATTTCATCAGCCGTAGGATTCAGCAGGCTAATTCCTGGAAGCTTGTGAGTTGTGTGGCATCTTCTTTACTGAGAAATCTCGAAGCACCATGTGTAGTACAAACATTTTGAATCATTTGTGAGAAGCAGCTGTAAGCTCAGCTACACAACGGAGGTGATATCTTGCCTGACTATAAATATTGTATATTCCAGTGAATGAACTACTTGGTTAGGAATGGAGCTGCATGCATCTAAAGAATCCAGAAATCTTGTTAGTTTTTTTTGTAAACATGGTTGGCGTGCCCCTTTACACACTGAGTCAGCTTGCTTTATGTATCTATTAACTCATACCAAGATGGAAAGAAATCAGCTAAAGACCAAGTTCAGCCTCCATGTCAGCATCTTATGCCCTAAGGCATCTGAGTCATCTCTCTACTTAATTATGGAACTTGGAAAAAATTAAACCACGTATTTACAAAGGTTTGAAAAACAAAACACTAAACAAAAGCCTTTTTTTTTGAGAAAGGGTTTTTTTTTCTGTGTATCCCTTTACCTGTCCTAGAGAAAAATCAAAACAAAACAACCCAAAACACCTTTTATGCCACACAGAATCTGAGTTCACCTGACATCAGACATGAGGTAGCTAAGCTGCCACATCCTTCACAATGCTGAATCAGAACTGTCAAAGACAGGCTAATGGAACTGTCTAGAAGATGTTTTTCCCACCCCATGGAAACAAATGGCATCCCCCCAAACCCACCAGAGAATACAGCCACGTGGTAGGGTAAGCAACAGGGCTATACAGGAGAGGAAGTAGAAGAGAGACAGAGACAGAGATCTCCAGCTAAAACAAGCAGTACCATTCTGCAGATGACAAGAATAGACAGATACACTGCAGGTAGAGAGGAAGGAAAAGACCACACATTTCCTGTGGTTGCTAACAACAGTCCTGAGTTGTGGCAGACACTCCACAGCACAAGAGGAAAAGCAGAACTTGAAAAAACGTTAGCACCGAACCCCACTGGAAACGGCCTTTTAAACACGGCAGAAAGAGCTACGTAAGTGCTGATACTGTCTGGTTATTGTTAAGCATTAGCTGTTGCCCCTTCTCACAGACAGTGTATGTGTGTCTCTGTGTGTGTATGTCTCTGTGTGTGTCTGTCTGTGTTGTCTGCGTATATCTGTGTGTGTTTATGTGTGTGTCTGTGTGTGTGTGTCTGTGTGTCTGCGTATATCTGTGTGTGTCTGTGTGTGCCTGTGTGTCTCTCTCTGTGTGTGTCTATGTATGTGTCTGTCTGTCTGCTTGTCTGTCTGTGTGTCTGTGTGTGTGAGTCATTTTGGCTCAGGGTTCAGTCATTCTCAACATTTTTTTAATTTTCAGAAATGTCAAATGTAGGATCCATTTCTCTCCTCCCTAGAACCACCTCTCTTCCTTTGCGTCTCTTTTCCCTCCCCCTCGTCCCTCCCCCTCTCAATCTTTCATTTGGTTCCATCCCACTCCCTGCCCACTTTTGTCCTTCTTTTCCCCTCCCTGACACACATTCCTGACATATTTTGGCCAATGGACTTTGTTTCAGTCAAGATTCTGCTCCCTAAGAGGGAAAATATGGATCGATGTATCTGTGAAGGTTGATTTCAGCTTGCCTGTGTGAATCAAACTTTATATGATTTCTAGATACAAAATATTGTTCTATATTTCTACCTGTAGATAAATGAAAACCATTCAGCTGTGCTTGCTCTGTACTGTTAGGTTATTTCTTGTTACTACTGTAGCAATTTATCATATGTAAATTCATCAGTTGCACTTCCAAGGGCTAGACCTTTGAAGTGAGTTATTACCCTAATTTAGTCATTAGGTTCAAATCTGCAAGAATTTCATCACTAGACTAGAAACAGTGTGGAGGTTTGAAAGAGAATGACCTCATAGGCTTATATATTTAGACCCTTGGTCCCTTGTTAGTGGAACTGTTTGGGAAGAAATTAGGAGGTGTAGCTTTGTTGGAGGAGGTGTGTCACTTGGCATGGACTTTGAGGTTTCAAAGGCTCATGCCAGGTTCATGCCTACTGCCTGTTCCTGTTCCAGGGCCATGCCTGCCTATCTGCTGCCATGCCCCCACCATGATGATTAAGGACTAACTCTCTGAACTTGCAAGCAAGCCCCTGGTTAAATGTTTCCTTTTATAAGTCGCCTTGGTCATGGCACCTCTTGACAACAATAGAGCAATGACTAAGATATCCAGAGACGCCAGCATACATTCTTATCCTTGCCTTTTTCAGGACCCAGAGGTTGTCTGTGTTCTTTCCTGGGTCCCTCTTTCCGCTAAAGCCAGCAGTTATCCAAAGAGTCTCCATCAAACTGCATCCTCCTGACGCTGCCTGTCTCAGCAGTTGACTACTAAGGACCCCGATGAATGGTTTGCCTCATGCAGTAATTCTAGGTCATCTCCTTAACTTGAGGCCAGATGTTGAGTGATCACGAATCTGTCCTTGATTTTAATTCGCCTTTGCTTTGTAACATAACATTTTCACAGGGTCTCGGGATTACGATGTGCACATACCAACACATAATTCCATTATTAGTGTTTGTTCATAAAAGGAAATGACTGTAACATATGGGGGAGTCTCTATACTTTCTTCTTGAACTTCTTGAAATTATTAGTTTGCTGATGTTTTTATTTTGCCTTTGGTGACTCTGAAATCACTAGTGTGTTATGAAATATTTGAATTTCAAAATAAAAAGAAATCAACATAAAAGTTTCTAAATCCCTTAGAATGTGGGAACTGAGCTTTCCTTAGGAAGTGGGCTAGAAAACTCTGGCATCGCATGAGATGGGAAGGTAAAGTGCACTGACCTGCACAGCCTGTCCTCCCAGGGACCGATCCAGCTGCACAGTCAGGAATGCAGACATGGTCAGCTCATCTCGTGTAGCTTTTGCTCCTTGCCTAGAGGAACAGAGGAACGTAAACAAATCACACCAGCTTGTAGTTAACTTCCAACACCCTCTTACGCAACCACTCCAAAACGAGACCTAAAGAACTATAAAATATCAAAATGAAGCAAATGGTGCAACATGACAGAACAATTAAAGCTACTGGTGTATTGTGACCTACTAATCCTGGATTGCCCTGTGGACTTCTAGAAATATACACGGTGGATACTTTCATATCCATTTGAAAGAAACCTGGCCTTAGCCCCTTGTATGACTTTGCTGAGTAATCATGTCTGTCTAAAACCTGTTATTTTGGGAAATCATCCCTGTGGTACACATGATGTATGTGCTAGCTGCCTGCTGTAATCAGGGGATGCATCCACCTAATACTACACGGAGTTCGGTCATTTGTAGCATGCCCCGTGGCACTTGAGCTCTGGGAAGACCCACCATGTGTAGATGATCTGTCCCCTGGGGTAAGTGTAGAGGATAATGTAGCAGTCACCGCCAAAGAACTCGCCGTGGGAGTGTGGCTCGATCTGGACCCTCCCACTGCTCTCTACACGCCAGATCTGAAAAAGACAGATGAAACAGAAACTGTTGAAAGCTGACTCACCCAAAAACTATAAATAGCTTTCGCTTCAGACTCAGCATCAAGCAATGTTTATTTTTCTAACCAGTTTGTAATCAAGCAAAAGCAAGATTAACAAATCTGACAACTTCTTGACTCTGAAAAATCTTCTGTTTCTTGTGCTTCCTCCTCAATATTTAGTCAGTTCTGAGAATTTTGTTGTTGATGGTTTTGTTTTTAAATCTTGTTGTCATTCTGTTTTGAGACAGGATTTCCCTATATATCCCAGGTTGATCTTGAACCCATGATTCTTCAGTCTTAGCCTGGTAAGTGCTAAGATTATGGGCATGTGCCAACATGCCCAGTAGTTCTAAGACTATTGGTGTGTGTGTGTGTGTGTGTGTGTGTGTGAGCGCACATGTGTATCTTTAAATTCATGAAAATACTATGGTACTGAAAGACCCAACCCTAAAAATTAAGGACACCCATATAGGAAGGCACTGAGATAAACAAGCTTGTTACTTGAACCCTAGTCAGTTCCCCTACCTCCCACCCAGTAGGAAACCAACTAGTTGCCAAAACAGGTTGCAGCTGGAGCACTCAGTTAAGAAAAACATGTATAGGTGGGGCTATGTTAATTTTGCCCTTGTTTTAACCCTGGTTCGATAGTCTAGACCAGTCCTGGATATTATATGATAATTCATGTTAAACTTGTGGTTTTTGCCTTTAAAAACTTGTTTGCTGGGATGCTCGGGGTGCTCAGTCTCCAGAGGGCTGCAGCACCTGACTGTACAATCGAGATATAAACCTCTTGCTTGTTGCAGCTGACGGCCTGGTTACTGAGTCTGGGGGCACTCCATTGAAGACCTCCACCTTGAGGGTCTTTCAGTACTACTACAATAAATGGGCTTCAACTTTAGAGTAAAATATTTCTCCATCATTTGTGAAGTGGTCAGTGAGCAAGAGCCCACCATTGTGCACCTGCATATGGCACAATTCCTCCCACATGAGTGCCGGAAAGGAGCAGGGCAGTACTGGCTTTGGAGTGTGGAGTAAGCTATTGGGAGAATAGTGCAGGGCATCAAGGGACCAATATCCCTGAGCCATCCCTCTAGAGAGCAGAGGGCTCAGCAACACAGCCTTGCCAACCCCAAGAGCCTAAACAGAGCCATCAGGGTTTAGCATCCATAATGTGGTCTAAGAGGCTTTCTCAAAGAAGCTGTGGCTGGAGCTGAGACTGCACTGTAGGCACAGTGGGTGCTGAGGAACTTCGTCCATTCAAGGGCATTCTAGCCAAACTTCCTGTGCCAAACTCCAGAGCGGATACCCAAGCAGGAGAGGTTATGACTAGGAAGCTGATTTCCTTTGATGGTAGCATCAGAACATTTATGATCTTGTCATTTCCCACTCCCAACACCTGTGCAACTTAGTGTCATACTTCAGTTCTTTGAAAGGCGGAAAGCTTAATCCCTAAATTTATCAGCATATGTCATTCAAGCATTGTGATGAGACCTGGGCATACAGATATGAAGGAGCTAACTCTTGTCCTCAAGAAGCTGAGGAGAGGCCAGGAGAAATCTGTTAGGAAATAGCAATTCCATGGCACTTATGAGACAAATTCTGTGGAAAGTATCATCTCCAAGCACCGAGAAAGGCCTTGGAGGTGGAGCTGTTGTTGGATGGAGTTGCTAGGAAACAATAGTTCATGGAGGAGTGGGATGCTTCAGATGGCATGAGGAGACCAAGGCTCAAATCCTGAAGGTCCCAGCAAGGAGGAAAGCCTTCAGTAAGGCTGGAAGGCCATGAAGATATTTTAGAGGAGAGATAAAACATCCAGTGCTCATTGAGTTAGATCCCTGGAGAGTGGACTGAGTTAGAAGAGATTTGATCTTAAAACAACTAGCAGAATTTTAGCAATTACACTGCCATAATCAATACAATCAAGTTGAGTACTCAAGAAGAGATCTGCTAAACTGTCATAATCAATACAATCAAGTCGAGTGCTCAGAAGAGATCTGCTAAACTGTCATAATCAATACAATCAAGTCGAGTGCTCAGAAGAGATCTGCTAAACTGTC
>JAQHUG010000014.1:12469210-12486303 GCA_028555095.1 Dicrostonyx torquatus
CCATTATGTGCAATGCTGAGCTCTTTAAAAGTCTGATTTAACAGATGCCCTAGCCATCCTCTAAGCTTCCACGCTTATTGTCATTTCTTTGTCGTATTGACCGTAGGAGCCGGCCCTGTTACTTGTCCCATTTTACCAGTGAATCTTAAAAGAAGGAAAGGCTGCATGCGGCTCAGGGTTACACTGCTTTAAGTGACCAGTCAGTCTGAACTCTGGTTTCCAACTACGCATTCTAATCCACTGTGCTGGCCTCGCGGGATCTTCTGTGGTCCCAAAGGTTTATCCCTGCACAGTAAGGGCTTTGAGTCTTACACTGGGATGAGCCCAAGGCGGTGATGAGATGGCATAGAACATTGCTTTATTCACGGGGATTAGAGTGTGCCACTTCCCACTCCACAGAGCTCATGTTTGTCTTTCTCCAACACCCGTCTCTTTCTTTTCTTCCTTCTTCTTGGGTCTGTCTATACTGCCACCATTAAATTCTGAGACAGAGGAATTCTTTCATCACATCAGAGTGTTGTATGGGTTAACAGACCTTAGGAGATGAAACAGTAGGCACTACATTAAACTGGGCATGGCGGGGCATGCCTTTAAGGCCAGCACTCGGGTGGCAGAGGCAGGTGGATCTCTGTGAGTTCCGGGCCAGCCTGGTCTACAGTGCAAGTTCCAGGACAGCCAAGGCTACACAGAGAAACCCTGTCTGGAAAGACAATTTAAAAAAAGAAAAAGTTCAAGATCATCCTTGAGTTTGAGGGCAGCCTGGGATAAAGCAGACCCTGCTCCAAAATAAAATAAATAAAAACTCTAAATAGGGAGAATCAGCAATCTGTGATATGAAGGAGATGTGGTCAGCAATCACGCTCTGATGTGAAGAACTCTAGAATTCTAGAAATTATCTCATGGGAAGGAAAATAAGCATATCTCAAGTAAAAATGTTAGGCTACTAAGCATTATCAGTAATATGAACTCTTAAAACAGTAATATGTGTAGAACGACATTAAAAAGCAAATAAAATGTTTTTTCCCTCAAATATAGTACTTGGAGTGAATTTTTTCTCTCAAAATGTTCATATGTATCTCACAGAATTTTAGTAATAAGTGTATTTATTTCTTTAACAAAACAATAAAAATTTTAATACACCAAAAAATACTTCTTGTTTTGCTTTATGTTTCTTTTCCTTCCAAACAAAGCAGCTATGTCTTTACTTCACATGGAGTCATTATTAGTTCCTAGTCTCTGCAGTCTCCCGTAGACATCTCAGGCCACTCATGTTACCAAAGCACCAGAAGTATTCTGAAAGGGTTGCTAACTGTCCTTAGAAGTGACCCTAGGTATCCTGGCACCCTCAGGTCTTCAGGGAAGAATGAAGTAACTCCTGAGATGAAGATGGCTGTTATAAACAGTCTAATCTGCGTGGGAAGTGGGAGTAGCTTGTATTTTTTCTCAGTTCTGTCAATCAAAGTACCGGAAACTTTCTACAACCTGAGGCTCTCTTTCTACCTTCAAGAGGTCGGAATCTATATAAATATAGTTTTTTTCCTCAATTAAAATTGACCAATGTTTCTGCTGCTCCTCTGTCTCCAGCAAGATCTCAGTTCTAAATAAGACAGAAGATTTTTACATTAACTAATGGAGCAAATAAACCCTCCCTGTTTCAGATAGACAGTCTCCTGCCTCAAAACTTCCTGGTCGCCATTGCCAGTGGCATGACTGCACTGAAGGTTCCTTGCATGGAAAATGAGGCATCTCACGTATCTTCATCTCGTTAGTATGCATGCCTTTCCTGAGGCTTTCACAACCAGCAGAGGAAGCTCGAAGGAAGGCTTCAATGAGGTAATGTTTGCATCCATGTCCTCCACCTCAAGGAAAACCAATCAGAAGGTCACAAGCACACAGAGCCTAGAAATCAATAACAAAGGCGAAGGCAGCTCCTCTGTCATATTTACTTGCTGCAGCACATTTGGTGCCTTAGGTAAGACAAATATTTGATAATAGGGAAGATGCCTAGAGAAATAAACACAGGGAATTCTGAGGAAGGGCTGTGGCCTCCTGTGGCAGCTACCCCTCCTCTGGACCTGAGATCCCAACAATGCTCTCAGCTCTGAGCTTAACAGCTTCTTGAATACTCTTTGTCCTTTATTGCTGTATCAGATACATGGGAATTCTTTGTATTGGTTGTGATTAGAGGCATACTGGAGTGAAGAATGCTGGACACGTGTGGGTTGATGGGAAGGATGATGCGATTGGAGCATCCTGAAGCAATCTAGCACAGGGCTACCCACTAGCACTCACTGCAGTGATGCCCCCCACAGCAGTGTTACTGCACACTCTGTCACCAGCCATGTGTCACTATGGATCCCATGGACTGTGGTTACTGCAACTAACTGAGTTAAAAGCTGTGTTTCCTTTCAGCTTATTTAAATTAAACTTAAATGATGACATAGATCTTGAAGACGCTGTGTGGACCGTGAGATTCTGGGAGGTCTAAGAAATGCTTGGAGAAGCTGGATATTGGTCTAGTACTCCGTGTTGTTCTAGCAACCATATGTGAAGGTCTGACTTCAAGACTCCCAGGAACGCTAACTCATACGCCACTGTCGTTGATAATAGGAGATCCTATACAGAAAGTTAATACAGGAGCTAGCATGTGGAAAGGGAACTCGAAACTGTTACAACGTACAAGACAATAAGCCAACATTTGAGTTTTCTCTTTGCAAAACAGAGCACCCACATATTCAAATCCACCAATTGCTTTCACCGGTTGCATATCGGAACTATCTGGGCAGTTATGAAAGAGAGTTTCAACGTCTGAGGGCAGACTAGTGAGTCAGTGCCTACCCTATCACTGTGCAGAGCCTAAGCCCTGCTGGCCCGCCTGATAATGTGATCTAGGGACTCTGGGTATAGGTGTTGTCAATCACCCATCTCCACCACCTGGACAACTCAACTAAGCATTCTGATATTTGCCCACCTTGTACACATTCCCTGAGCAAGCACGCTAGTAGTCTGGAAGCTGCTCAAAAGCAAATACCAGGGAAAGACTTTAGGCCTTCTACCATTTCTGGACACGACTAAACATCCTCCTGTGAGACCTCAAATCCACTTTGAACACCTCTGTGAAGTTCTTGAACAGATACTGCCAACATTTGCCTTTGGTTTTTCTACCTGTTACCCTCCTGCCTCTTGAATAACCATTCATCCAGCAGGGTTAGGAAGGCTGAGCTACAAGGAGCATTTGCAAGGCTCCCTGAACTTGCTTCTGCACTTAAAATGGTGTGATGATGGATATCTCCTAGTGTGATTAATCAAAAAAAATGTATGTGACGTGATTGTTGATATTTCTGGCACACTGTGAGCACAAAAGCTAAGCCCTTCAAATGTGGACTGTTACCCTGGCTATACAGCCCTGCATATTCCTACTTCAGTGTGTTTTCTTAAGGCAGGGTCTTCACCATGTAGCCCTGGCTAGTGTGCAGAGATCTGTCTGCCTCAGTGTACTGGAACTGGGATCAATTACCTCACCCAACTCGAATCCTTTTCATAAAGGCTTCATCATGAACTTTAACTATTTTCTCATGAACTTATATTTTCTTGTTATTCTTCATCTTAGTCTAATGATTTTCCTAAGCAGATTGCATGTTGAGTCTTTTTTTAACTAACTAGAGGCAAAGTCTCTCTCATATATCCCAAGCTGACCTCAAATCCACTGTTTAGCATAAGATGACCTTGAACTTGCAATCTTCCTGCTTCCACTGCCCAAGTGCTGGGACTACAGGTATGCATCACTATGTTCAGGTTAAGTGATGTAGGGAACAAATGCCGGGCTTCCTCAATGCCAGGAAAGCACCCTACCAACTTGGCCACAGCCCATCAGCTGATCAAATCTTATATTTTAGATATAAAATGATAAGGTGAAGATGATCTGTTTATCCCTCTCTCAGCACAACAGAGATGCTGTGTGAGCAGCAGGGCAGTGGTTGACCACGCCCTGACAAAAGAGCAGAACAGTCATCTCTTCCCTTTGGGCGATCTCTGTATTTATGGTATGTACAATGCCACTACAGCCTGGTTATAAAACAAATTCTCTTCTCCTCCCATGTGTTTAACTCTTATCTCCTTCCACAGACTTGCACGTAGGACTTTATTTTAGTGAAGCAAGAGACATCAGTTAGGCAAGATTTACTCTGGGAGTGCCTGAGGTGTACTAGTTCCATGGAAGTTGGGGGGCAGGGGAAACTATGATTCTTAACAAGTTAGCTGTGGGCCTGCACTCAGTTAGCTTTCAATACACGGAGGTAAATGGGTTTTCCTGGTCATTGCTGAGTGCCAGTGTGGGCAGGGACTCCTAGATGAGTCTGTAGAAAACGATGTTCACATGGTCAGGCAGGTATTTCACATTTCAGCAGATAGGAGAAAAGAACAAACCCTTTGACCTGTTTTTAACTCCAGATATATCTAAAGTGATTGTGTGGATCCTGAGATTCAGAATTGTTTAAAGAGTATCTGGTCTTCAAAAGACCAGTGGCCTGTCCCCAAAGCCGTTTCTGCTCCATAACATCCCTGAGCCTCTTCCCCCAGTAACCGCTTTCCTGTTTTCAGTAAATCTGGAGAGAGTTGCTGGGGAGAGATCTCAAGCTCGATGAGAGGAGGAGCGGGGAAAAGAAGACTGCTTTCCCTCTAGTTTCTTCCTGTGGGCAGAGAAAATCTGTACAAGTGTCTCGCAGGTGGAACATCAGTGAAACCTCCACGGACATTGCTTTGCTCCCTTCCTTCCCATGTATGCAAGTAGTTTTTATCATCCATCCCTTCAAAAGAAGGTAAAGAACTCTGGCTTATAAGTAACATTTAGCTATATTAGGCCAGCTTCAGCTTTAATGACAAAACCTCCTATGTTGACATAATCCAGAAAAATTCTAAGCACAAAAATTTAATTGTACACACTTGGCTTGGTTTGCATACACTGGGATGGGTTGAAAGTATCTTCACGCCTTTCGTATTAGGCTTAAAAGAATGTAGTTTCTTTCTAAGACAATACCTATCTCAATAATGCTGAATCTATTGCTTCCAGGGAGAAGGAGCAACTGGACAGTAACAGTAAGAGACCTGAGACAGAGTAGCCATCTGGTCTACCCATGGCAAACATCCTGCTATCAAGACTATGAATGAGAACAGAGAAGATACAAAATAAGATCAATTTATCAAAGTAGTCAGCCGAAGTGTTTTTGGTTATAGAAAACCCCAGGGTTTCTGACATTCTGGACAGTTCAGAATGGATAATCCAAGCTGGGCATTGGGTCTCAGGTCTCAGCATTTGAGGGGCTGAGGCAAGAAGATCACTGCAAGTTTGAGGCCAGTCTGAATTACACAGTAGCCTGAAGTCTTCTCAGAAATTAATTAGTTAATTAGACAGAGAAGTATGTTTGCTCTGGAAGGTTCCCCAGTGCCTATTCTTGTTCTCACACAGGCTGATCACACAGCCTCTGGAGGACTCACTTTTCCCATCTATAAAGGGGGCACATAGAAGGTGCTGCAGTGGCCAGGACACCCTTGCCCTTCCTCAGAGGCCATCAGGAGACTGTGTCTGAAATGCGAAAGCCTTTTCTCTTCCAGACAGTGTCACCAGCTACAGAATATATGCATGTGCACAAGCTTGCTGGTGGTTCTGAGCAGCAAACACCCTGAGCCAGTGAAGGGTAGACTTGCTGGCTAAATCTTGTAGTCACCTCAGCCTTCCCTGGGCCAGTTCCCAAATGTGCTCCATACTACTCCAGGGTCTTTCTGGGACTAAGGCCTGAGGCTTGCTCCATAAATCACTAACAAGTGACAAGGTCTTACTTGACCCTACGTGTGTTCTCAGGAGTATCCTCCAGATCATAACGCTCCTGCCCTCTGAGTCAGGTTTTATGGGGACACCGTCCAAAGGAGAGTGTAATAAATATATCCATATCCCAGAACTTCTTCCTGAAGCAGCTCTTCCTAGGCAGTCCACAGAAGATGCCTCTCACATGTGAAGAGCATTCATGGTGGCAGTTATTACCTCCTTCAAAGTAAGTGCATCTATTTGACTATGTAATTTCTAAACTAATAAAAAGAAGTTATCAGAGTGAGTGAGGACTAAAGAGAGAATCCACCCTATGACAAGCAGGCCATTGTCCAGCCACAGAGCTCCAGGGGCATCGCAAGTCAACTGTGGTGCACGTGGTCCCCCCTCCCAGGAAGTTTCTAAATAGCTCTTGCCTCATCTACGCAAATGCTATTATTACATTTTATTTATTGTTAGTGGTTTATAGCTTACTCATTGTGACAAAACACTAGCATTTAATTTCCAGAGTATCCATAGCCTAGGACTTCATTTAACAGCATATTCACATGGAGTCCATGGCATACAGATAGGAACATATTTTTATTTTTGTCATAAGGTAGTATCATTTTCATGATTAATAGACAATATGGACTTTCTAAAATTAAAGTTCTTCTAATGGCTTCCTCTCCCTTTGTTGATGGTAGAATACTATATTTATCTGAACAATGATTTCCTTATAAGGTCATTTTAAAATTATTCTTATAAATATGATATCTATATATGTCAAACAATGTAACTCCAAAATTGTGATTAGCTACCCATGTGACCATGACTGCAACAGCACTGATCTGTAGAAATGCTGTACACATAATCCAGCTAGGACACACAGGGATCCTTGGCTCTGGGCAAACAATATTAACACCGTAGTTCAGATGTCCTCCACCTCAGGGAGATAAATCTTCATTCCACAGAAGCAGATTTCTTCATGGCATTAAACAAATGCTAATTATACAATAAATGCTAAAGGAATATGAGCTGATGAATCGTGAAACCCTTTTAAAACACAGGATCGAAAAATTCTAATCACGAGAGATAGCAGGAAGCTGACATAAGCTTGGCGTTATTGTTTATTGTTTTAGACTTAAAAACTATGTCATTATGAAACAAATGTAAAGGGGCATAAACTATTAAATAAGAAATTTGGCCATTAGTATCTGGGGCTGATTAATTTTTAGCATAAAAGATTAAAAGGAAATTGGCTCAAGAGGACCGAAACCTGTGTTCTTACTATTAGCTCGTTACTAATATTGATAACATATAATCAATATCATAACATGAGGTGCATGTAAATGACAGAGCTGAAACCTGTTGTTGTAGTTCAGTTTATCTAGTTTAATATTTACATGAACTTGTTGACTCAGAAGTAGACTTTGGGGGCAAAGTTTCACTACTCCCCCTGCTAGTCACTGTCTTGGAATGATGTCATCCCATTTGCAGACTCTGACCAGGCTCTCGCTTCCACAGCAAAGAGGAAGTCAGTCATTCAGAAATGACTGCCACGTGGTATCAGGTCAAGACCACGCTATGAATGTGCTATTTTATCAGTAAGGTCACTGAGTTGAACTTTGATGAGACAATGACAATTATCTAAGACTCTGTCACTTTATTGCAGCATATGTATATGGCTGGCCGTGCTGTATCTACACAGTTCTTATCTTGGTTTAGAATATTTCAATTCCTCCCGTCAGAAGAATTTCATAAGGGACAGAATGCATATTGGAGTAAAATGAATAACAGAAATTCAGATAATAGATTCATCAGGTTAAGTGACTGAGTCGTCTGGTGCAGCAGGCCTGTAATCCCAGATACTCTGGAGACTGAGGCAGGAGGACTGAAAATTCAAAGCCTGCGTGAGCTACAAAGTGATGTCAAGGTCAGCCGGGATAACTTACTGGGCTTTTTTTTGCAAAGCAAAAATTAGAAGAGAGGAAAAATGGTGCATATCAGGGGTAGATCAATGGCCAAAGCTTAACACCCTGGGTTCATCCTCAATACTGGAAAAATAAAACAGTTAAATGAATGTTGTGTTGGCCAGTGCTTGGCAATAAAGCAGGAGGAAATGGCTACAGCAACTATAATGCAATGTTTGCCCGCGAACTTTCTCGGTGTCAAGAAAGAAGCTATCCACGGCATCATGGCTGTAAAGAAAAATGAAAGAAAAGATTTTCTCGCAATGCAACAGGGAGGAGAAAGGGGAAGAAGCCTACTTTCTGGTACCGCAGCAAATATTTGATCCATTTAAATGATTTTGAACAACAAACTAAACTGTGAATGAAAGTCCTCTCACCTGGCTCTCATAATAATATTATTTCAATCAGATAATAAATTCTTGCGACCATCTTCCATGTAGGAATGAGGGTTTTTATTTAATATTGAAGGCACTGTTCAGTTTCTCAAGAACGAACAGAAAGGTCCAGGAGAGCAGGAGAAGAGTCAACACTGAGCCCTGGACTACCTGGAAAGCACACAAGACAAGCATAGTTTTCTACCAAACGTTCTTATTGTTTCTCATGCCAAATGGTTTACTGTGTCTATTGACCAAATAAATTTCTCAGGCAACACAAATTTCCATTCTTACAAAGTACAGAGTTTTTGCTAACAATGAAATACATGAGATAGTTACAGAAAACAGTTTAAGGAGTGATTTTTTTTAACAGCTGTATTATAGACACAGAACAATCGTAAATCTTTCTTATATTTAAGGATCTCAAAGCTTTCATGCTTGTTCTCTGATGAAAAAAAAAACAGGGTAGTTTTTATTTTATTAGTATTTTTCCCATGAAGCTTTAGAGCCTTTAAAAATACTGTATACATTGTTCCAAAATGATTGTAAAAGATTTTCACACCAGCACCTCAGTTTTATTATTATACTTCATTCTGACTCTATAGAGATAAATGGAGCATCGTTTATCTAATCCCCAGGAAATATTGCTTCCTTCTCTCCAGACAGGACAATTGAAAAACAGTCAGATTGAATTAAATGTGTAATCATGCTTCAATTAAATAGAGTAAAACCCAAGTCCTGGGGCTGGATGGATGGGTGCGTGGGTAAGTGCATACTGCTCTTGCAAAAGGAGCAGAGTGTGCTTCCCAGCACCGTGTCAGGTTTATCAAAATCCTTCATCTCCTTTTTCCAGCCTGATTCCTCTCTTAGTGCCTTACATGCTGAAATACACAGCATGGATGGGTGCTACGTATGAGCGTCCAAAAACTTAGGGCGTCAAGTTTAAAATCATCCCAATTTCTATAAACTGAAGCTGTGTGATACCTTCGGAAACACTGGAAATGGGCACAGAAAAGACCTAAGCCAGATGATTGAGAAAACACACTGAGTCTCTAGTGCTGTGCAGCCCCTTAGGGTTCTGGGAGCATTCACCTTAAGTCAGAACGGTAGGCAGTTTGCTAACAGATCTTGGAAGAGCAATACTGGGGCGACAGCCAGGCCAAGTGGCCAAAGCCAGTGAGCAGCAGTGGTGTGACTCACAGGGAGAGGAAGATCACATGCTCATGACTGCTGGACCCGTCTAGGAAGCTGACCTGACCTAGGAAGGGAAATTCTACAGATGGGTGACTGTGTATTATTATCAAAGGGTGCATGTGTTCCAGGGCTCAGGACTTTACCTGGGAATGTGATTATCTCAGGACACGGTAGTGACTTTCCAGGGAGTTATCTGTAACCAGCTACCAAAACAAGAAAGATGAGACAAATGTGTGAATTATTCTCCCCTAAATGCTAGCTACCCGATACAAATGTAGTTGGTCTTATCATGTATTTTGATTAAGAATATGGCTTTGAGCCGAGTGGTAGTGGCCCATGCCATTAATCCCAGCACTTGGGAGGCAGAGGATCTCTGTGAGTTTGAGGCCAGCCTGGTCTACAAGAGCTAGTTCCAGGACAGGCTCCAAAGCTACAGAGAAACCATGTCTCAAAAAACCAAAGGGTAAAAAAGGCATTAAGAATATGACTTTGTTCATGGTTTTGCTAATACTGTCATCCAACCTTGAGAGAGTAGAAAGGGCTCCATTCCTGGTATATGTGTTTTGTGTTATCTAAACACGGATGAGCAATGCACTAGAGCTGTGAGAGCTACACGAATGTGGAGGCAACGTGTGGCCTCAAGCACTGTGGCCTGCATTAATTAGATGCAGATTTTAGTTGGCAGTGTACTTTGAGGAAATACCACTAAAATTTTGCTCTTGGACTAAATCAGATTTAGGAAAGTTGGTTTAAGGGCCATCTAAACTCCTCGACTCTGGTCTTTACTCACCAGATTCCCAGATCTGCATTTACTAAATATCGAATCAACCTGAAAGAATACTAGATAAATTATTTTTCATTATCATTTATGACTGATAAAGGCAAGAACACCCCAATTCACAGACTAGGAGAGGCTTTAGAGGTTAATCTAGACTATCTGTGACTATCACAGAGCCTGAACTATGACAAACATGACTCCTGCTCTGGGAACTGTGGGCCTTCAGCCCCCATCACTCTTTGCCTTTTCTGGTGCTTAGCTCCTTTACTAAAGAGTAAAATGAGCTCTGTAATCTTTAGTGGTAATGAATCTCTGATGGTTTGAATGAGAAAAGCCCTCATAGGCCCATACATTTGGACGTTTGGTTTTTAGTGAGTGGAATGTTGAGGAAGGATTAGGAGACATGGCCTTGTTGGAGGAAGTGTGTTGCTGGGGGCGGACTTTAAGATTTCAAACACTCAAGTCAGGCCTAGAATCCCTCTCTCTCTCTCCAACTTGAGAATCAGAAGCAATCTCTCAGCTACTTCCCTAGCACCGTGCCTGCCTGCCACCAGGATGATCGTGGACCCAACCCTCTGAAACTGTCAGCCAGCCTCCAGCTAAATGCTTCCCTTTCTGAGCTGCCGTGGTCATGGTGTCATGTCCCAGCAGCAGAAGAGTAACTAAGACACAACCCAAATGCTCAGTAAGCACCGTGAGACTCAATACGATATCCTGAGTTTCCTTCCAATTTTCTTTATCAAGAATCTGAAACAATGTTTGGATATATGACATTGCAGGAGCCTTACTGCTGTTTTTATAAAAACAAGAAAGCCCCACAGCAGCTACCTGTATCTCCGGTGCTGGTTTTATGGCTAGTATTTGCCGCCAGCATTTATAATGATTATAAAGTCAAGTTCACTGCACATTTAAAAAGAATCTGACTTAGGAAAAAACTCGCCCCATCTCAGTCTCACATCTCACCAGATGCCATCTTAAAACAAAACAACAAAAAGTCCATAGTCAGATAGAGAAATTATCTTTCTCCTTGGAGTATCTTTCAGCCTCTCTCCCAACCTTTAAAGAAGAAAACAGACAAGAAATAAACTTCGGGGCCTTTGGGCTACTGAGATAGTTTATTTCCCCACCTGTTTACTGGTTATTTTAAATATGAAAAAAAAAAGACCAAGAAAAACCTTTACATGATTTATGTGCAGTCTTTCATGGTAAATATATTTATATACAAGGAAAAAAAGCACAGAACAGACATGACTAGCTAAAACTTAGTGACTTCACCGCATGGGATTGCTTCCGCTGTTAGACACAGGCACTGCTAAACACACAGCAGAAAGCAGAGCGACACACACCCTGTGGTCCTGACAGCCTTGTCAGCGTGTCCTTACCATGTCCTGTCTTCTCCATAATCTTACTCCACAAAGCGCTTTTGTCTGACATAAGGAGCATTTAAATTGCAGTGGCCATGGCCTTGTCACACGCCTGACCCAAGCATTCAGCATTAAGCACATGGTCATGGCCACTGAGTCATTTAAGTGGTTGGAAAATCCTTGACTTTGAGGCTTTGCTAACTTTCTCATGTAGACATTGAAGTTTGCGGAGTTAAGTAACGTAAGACATCCTCTCCACAAATGAATAAGGGTTGGAATATGAAGGGAAGTCTGAAAGATGATTAGCCTTGCAGACCCCTCTAACAAGGGCACGCTGGTCAGAGTCTCAGAAGAAAATGGCATTTCATATATTACACAAGAAGGCCCTGGGCCATTCTGTGCTTGTGTGCTATAGAGAACTTCAGCTCCCTCTGAGAAAAATATTTCCAAGTGCATAAAATAAAATACCAAGGATTACAATGAAAAACAATTATATTGGAATACAACTATCAATAAATGTATCATCTACCTATTTGTCATTTTGTTTTGAGACAGGTTGTTAGGTAGCCCAGAATGGATTTGAACTTGCCATGTGACTAAGAATGACCTTGAATTCTTGATCTCTTCCCTTCACCTTCTGTGTGCAGGGGTTCAGTTTACTGTGCCATTCCCAGGTCCTAAATATATTTGTAAGAAACTAATTAATATATATGAGCCTTTTCCAAGTGTAGTGGAACACACCTTTAATCTAGCACATGGCAGAGGTAGGTGAATCTCTGATTTCAAGGCCAGCCTGGTCTATAGAGTGAGTTACCAGGACAGCCAGGGCTAGGAAGAGAAACCATGTCTCAAATAAATAAATTAATAAATAAATAAAATAGCTTCTTCATCACCTTATTGAACAACATTACGGAACAGCAGATACCAAAAAATAACTGATGCTGGGTGGTTGTGGAACTCAGGAGCAGAGTTAAGTGAATCTCTGAGTTCAAGGCCAGCCTGGTCTATAGAGTGAGTTACCAGGACAGCCAGGGCTAGGAAGAGAAACCATGTCTCAAATAAATAAATTAATAAATAAATAAAATAGCTTCTTCATCACCTTATTGAACAACATTACGGAACAGCAGATACCAAAAAATAACTGATGCTGGGTGGTTGTGGAACTCAGGAGCAGAGTTAAGTGAATCTCTGAGTTCAAGGCCAGCTGGTCTACAGAGTGAGTTCCAGCATGGCCAGGGGTTCACAGAGAAACCCTGTCTCAACCACCCCCGCAAAACCCCTAAAAACCCTGCTAAGTAGCAATGAGGCTAACTGGTCTTTTGAGGTTATCCACAGTAACTGACTTGTGGTCTAAATAGTCACAGGATTAGTCTCACTGCTCTGGCTTGTTAATCTCACAGTTCACGGAAGTGCCACATTCACAAGCGCACGAAATTAAGTTGTGATTTTCCCAACCAAGCTGAGGTCTTCGTGAATTCTATCATCACAGTTACCAACTCTAGAAGATGATCTAGTTTCCGCTAGGTGTATAGTTAGTCCACCAGACATTCACTGCTATAGTGAGACTGCGAAGCTTCTGACAGAAAGCCCACCGACTGCGTCCTCCCACCTAGGGAAGGCTCTGTCTGAAAGCTCGCTTTAGTTCTCTGCACCAGGAGGATCTGAGAGAGAGGAAGCAGCACAGACCCTGAACATGTGGAGTAGAGACACAGTGCATGCACTTTTAGGGATTAAAAACCAACAGAAGCTTCTAAAATGCAGACGGCATCTGAGAAATGGAACTTTTTACTGCTCTCTAATTTCAAAGTTAAATTTGTATTCTGAGGATTTACTCCCTCCCATTAGCATTTTCATATCTTAGTAGTATAACACAATGTATGGAATGTTTGAATTTTCTTTTTCAGTTTGTTAAAAGAAATAGAGTAAGCAAGGACCCCAAGTGTGAGCGTGCATGGGCATGCCACTGCGCCACAGGTAACTGTCAAAGGCTACTGTGAGGGTAAAGTGTCTTAGGGTTTCTATTGCTTTGGTAAAACACCATCACTAAAAGCATCTCGGAGAGGAAAGGGTTTATCTCGACTCACATGTTCTGATCACAGTCCATCATGAAGGGGAGTCAGGGCAGAAACTCGAGGCAGGAACCTGGAGGCAGGAACTGAAGCCAAGGCTACGGGGAATCACTGCTTACATATAGCCTTTCCTACAGCATCCAGGACCTCCTGCCCAGGTGTGCTACCACCCCTGCCCTGTGGGATGGGCCCACCCACACCCATCATCAATTAAGAAAATGCACCAAGGGCTTACCCATAGGTTAACCAGTGAGGGCATTTTCTTAGGTAAGGTTCCTTCTTCCCAAATGACTCTTGTGTATGTCATGTTGACATAAAAACTAGACAGCACACTAAGGGTTAGTTCTGTAGAGCTATTGAGACTTCCATATTCACTTAAAAACTATAGAAAATCATGAATATCCTATTTGTAAGATAAGATCCTTAGTTTGGTTGAAATATATAAAATATTGGCGCATTTTACACTTTGGTACAAGATTTTACATTTTTTTTTTCAAAAAAAACCCTTATTTTTATTTTATTTTCTTACGTGTTGGTGTTTTGCCTGCCTGTATATCCATGTGCCATATGTATACCTGGTGCCCGGAGAGACTAGAAGAGGGCACTGGATCCCCTGGAACTGGAGTTACAAATGGTTGTGCACTGCAATTCCCAACCACATGGGTGGTGGGAATCAAATCCAAGTCTTCTGGAAGAGCAGCCAGTGCTCTTAACTGCTGGGCTATTTTTCCAGCCCCAGATTTTTCATACTTTAATGAAGCAGCTATTAACATTTTAAATTAAGGAAAATTGGTGCATTTAAAAAGCAAATAAATCTAGATGATGAAACTATTACATACTTCAAAATACACGATGACGAGTTCAGAGGTAGATGATTAGCCTATCATACTCAAGGCCCGAGATGTGAGCACCAATAATGAAAAAGGAAAAAAATATATATAAGTGGGTGAGAGATCCTGAGAGAAAGCAGGTGTGACGGAGTTTTCACCGTACCAGGATTTAAGTGGTAGTTAGAATGTAATTGGCCCCCATAATGCCATAATCCCATAATTCCGTAATCTCACTATTAGGAGGTGTGACTTTGTTGGTGTAGGTACAGTCTTGCTGGAGGAAGTGTGTCACTGTGGGGCGGGCTTTGAGGTTTCATATACTCAGCATACTGTCCAGTGTGTTAATCGACAGCCAGATGTAGGACACTCAGCTATTTCTCCAGTTTCATACCTGCCTGCATGTCACCATGCTCCCTACGAGGATGGACTGAACCTCTGAACTGTAAGCTGCTACCTCAATTAAACGTTTCTTTTATAAGAGTTGCCGTGGACATGGTGTCTTGGCATAGCAATAGTAAACCTTAACTAAGGCAACTTGTATAACCTTGGTGTTTTTAAAAAGCTAATTTTAGTCTAGACTTCCATTTGAAAATATGTTTGATCCCATCTCCTTCCCCTCGCCTCTCTGTCTCTCTGTCTCTCTCTCTCTCTCTCTCTCTCTCTCTCTCTCACACACACACACACACACACACACACACACACACACACACACACACACACACACACACGGCTCACACACACACACACACACACACACACACGGCTCATATACATACACACACACACACACGGCTCATACTTTTCGCCGACAAACCACAGTACCTCCATCAGCTCTGGCGGCTCACTTCCTTCTTCCACCACAATGAGCTGAGATCTTCCCTTCCTCTCATTGTCCCGGATGCCAATGGCAACCTGGCTCGCTTTCAGACGCTCGTATTTGTTGCAGGAGGAACCACACCACTGGTAAATTTCCTAAAAGAAAAAGGCAGATCATTTGACCTGAAATGTGTGTAGAGGACTTTCAGCCTTAGTATGAAACTCACCGTGATTAATAAAGACTGATAAAATACAGAAGCATAATAATGTTATTATATGTTATAGATAAACAAAGGATGCTAGTTAGTAGAAACTCACAACTGTCAAAGTGCAGAGAATTAGTGTCTGCAGACGGCTCAGCCATAAATCAAACACCAGTGTTGTATGCTCTTTGACAACAGCTCAGAGAACACAGAGGAAGGAGTGGAAAGATTTAAAAAGCCAGAGTTCAGGGAGAACTGGGATGTTACTCACATAAATTCTGTACAAGATCAACATTCCAGCATGGATTAAGAAGAGACACACAGCCCATCCACCCCTAGTTAGGAGCCTGACTAAGTAGCTGGTAGGAGAGAAAGCCAGTTCTCTTTAGGGGTGTGTCCAGTGAATAGCCCCACATCCATGGGCAAAAGGCAGCACTAATTAGATCCTGTGGGATACGTAGATAGATAGGTAGATAAATAGATAGATAGACAGACAGACAGATAGATAGATCATGAACTTTGGGAGAGGACCATGGGGAGTACTCCTGGAGGAGTTGGGGAGGAGAATAAGAATGATCAAAATGCATTGTATACATGTCTGAACCTCACAAAGAATACAGATAAATGTTATACTTTTTAAGAAGAAAATTAGAATTAGCTATTACTGAGGTATACAAAATTTTATGTATTTATCTGCATCTTATTGATTTGATGGCATTATAAGGGAAGCATTTAAATGAAAATTACAGATAAATATCACCACTCTTCTATGTCTATGTACTAACTATAATTTATATAAGTAAACTTACATAGACTACTTAGATTTAAATTTATAAGTACCTTTTCTTAAAAAGGTAGCCAAAATCTGTTAAAGTATTAAACTCTGATGCTCATAAATTTTACATAACATCTTTGTAAAAGAATTTATTTACTTGTTCATTCACTTAAATTACCCAATACAAATTATGTATATACATATGTATGTATATATGTATGTATGTGTATACACGTGTACATATATGCATATAGATATAAAAATCCCATACAATATGGAACTTTAAATAGATATATATTATTGAATGACTAAATCTAAGAAACTAAGATATCTAACATCACACAACAATTCTTTTTTTTTTCTTTTGGTTTTTCAGAAAAAGGTTTCTCTGTAGCTTTGGGACTTGTCCTGGAAATCACTCTGAAGAACAGGTTGACCTTGAACTCATAGAGATCCATCTGCACCTGCCTCCCGAGTGCTGGGATTAAAAGCATGCAGCACCACCACCCAGTCACTCAACAATTTTTATCAAGAACCATGAGAAGAGTTAATGACCTTTGACTCAGTAATAATTCACTTTAATAATCGTTCACAAAACAAGATAAACTTACATGTACAAGAATTGCAACCACCGTGCACTGTAGTGAAGCAGTATAAAGATATTAAATATTCCATACCATGATAAGCTGTTTAAATTAGGATGCATGGAAAGAGCTGGATTCGAAACTACTAAAAGTACTCTTAACACAGAGATATAGAGAAACAGGAAAACTTGTTTGTTGTATCACAGAGATTATACTATGTGTTATTTAGACTGAAATCTTTTTTTTTTTCATTTAAACTCTGCCTGGCTTATTATCACTAGCCTTTTCCCGGCTAGCCCTCACCTCATAAACTAACCCATTATAAAAGTCTGT
>JAQHUG010000014.1:12503700-12518970 GCA_028555095.1 Dicrostonyx torquatus
AAACTGACAGCAAGGCCCCTGCTGAAGATAACACTCATACAACTCATGGGACATGGAGATGTCGAAATTGTGCCCACATAGGGCCTTCACTCCAGTGTTCGAACATCTTTGGTACAGGAAGGTACTCTTCATGCTACCAAAGAAGGAAAGTAAACACCAGCCCTTTGATCTACAGTCTGTCCTGTCTGCAAACTGTGCAAGGGCAATGGGAACACAAAACTTGTAAGTAACCAAACAATATCTGGTGTGACTTAAGGCCCACCCCTCAAGACATTGCGTGTGTAACCAAGATCCAGAGGCTAGATAGACCAGAGACCTAGGGTAAAACCAAATACTACTGGTCTTTAAAACAAACAAACAGACAAAAAACTCCTAATGACATTCTCTATACTCATAGATCAGTGCAGTGCCTTATTCAGAATCATCAGAGAAGCTTTCTCCTGCAACAAATGGAAACAAATACAGAGACCCACAGCCAGACATTAAACACACACACAGGGTGCGGGGCAGACAGACAGACAGCTCTAAATGGGATGTTTCCATCAAATCCCTCTCTTTGGAACTCAGGAAACCCTGTAGACAAGGAGGCACAAAGAATATAAGAGCCAGAGGGGATGGAGGACATCAGAAGAACAAGACCCTCTGAACCAACTATGAAAAGTTCATAGGCGCTTATAGAGACTGAAGCAGGAAGCACAAGGCCTACACACGTCTGCACCAGGTCCTCTACATATATTTTATAGCTTTCAGTTCAGTGTTTTTATGGGACTCCTGAATCTGTCAATGAGTGGGTCTCTGATTCTTGCGCCTTCTCTTGGGCTCTTTTCTTCTGCTTGTTTGCCCTGTCCAAGGCCGATGTGATGGTTTTTGTTTTATCTTATTATATTTTGCTTTGTTAGGTTCCAGAAAAAGTAACCCATCATTTAAATAAATAAATAAATAAGTAAAATCTGAGACAACCAATAGTGCACAGGCCTTGAGAGATAATCGCAGTTGATTTTTAGAACTGTGTGGTTTAATGATGCCTCTGGTCTTTTACTCCCAATAAGTATTTCTTTATTTCTGGTGTAGGGTAATGATGGAGCAGTTCAGTAGCTGATTTGTGCCCAGACATAAAAGCCAGGTCTCAAATATGGTTAGTGGAATGGATTGGGTTTTGAAGTTGGAAGGAATTTCTCATGAAATTGACTCAACCTAGAATAAGAAAGCAGCCATTCACCTGTTCAGACACCCAGTGCAGGACTGGGAACTATATTTTGAACACTGGCATTAGTAAATCTCAGTAGCACACACAAGCTGCTATGAACCAAAACAATCAAATGATAGGCTAACAGTACTGAAATGATAGACACACCCTAATTTAGAGGAAGCCTATCCTTCGGGGCTATTCTCCAAACTATGACCTTAACACACTTCACGCCTTTGTTGTTGCCAAATTAATTCTATTCACATGAAACTAACCTCATAGCTCCACTTTTAGAATCCTTACTACTCCCTTCTCCGCAGTAGAATAAGCCTTTTGGCGTTTGTCTGCTGCTTTATCATAAAAACAGCCATCTAGCTACAGTAAAACACAATGCTTAGAGGAGAATCAGACAAACCTGGAGTCCAGCTCTGGCTTCACCGTTTACAGGCTCTGCAACCTTGAATGGGGTCTAGGCAATTCAAACCACATGCTAACTGAAGCAATGGACTCTGTGTGTGGCTTGTTGTAGTGTAAGAAATGACCCCCAGAACACGGCTGTGAATTACATCAGAAGAGGAAGGATCCATCTTCCATGTCTTTTCATGCCGTGACACGTGGTTCTTCAGGGGCAGGGAATGCCTTTTACTATGACTTTGAAAGTCTAAAAGACACCATATAAACCAGTTCTAACATAAGGCCTTACAATTCTTCTTTGTTATAACAAAAATGATTCAGAAATGTGCCTGACATGAAAGGAGCCTATTTCCTGGGAGAAAAAGTCAGTTACATATAAAAGACCACTGCCCATGCTATTAAGATGACGAGAATATTTGAACTTCTGGTTTTCCATCTAATAACCTTAAGATCATTGGAAAAATATGAAGCATTATGGCACACACACATATTCATGTATGTCCATATTTTAAATTATTTTGTTCTTAGTTCTTTAGTATGTTTAGAATCATTATATGGCCAGCTTAGATTCTGGAGCCTTTGGTTGCTTAGAGAATCATTTCCTCTACCTCAAGCCGTATTTTCTCACACACAAAGACAGAAGTAACCAGTGGAAATCTGTCCAGAGTGATGGGGAACTATGTTGAAAATTGTTCAGTTTCTGTTCTATGGTAGGAAGAACCAAATCACTCCTCTATTCTAAACCTGTCAGAGAAGAAAAAAAACTCTGAAGTCCCATATTGTGTGTCATTCGCATAGCTGCCAAGTGTGTGGAATGGTTATCTTTGAAGGTGTGTGCATCGGATTTGATGCAGCAAATTCCCACAGCTGTCTCTGCGGGCCGATGAAACTTACGCTGCCAAGGTCAATGATGAAGCAGTCACCCTTATTGAAGCTGTCCCAGCTGAGAGGAACCTCCGTGGCCCTGACCACTCTCCGGCCCTTCACATGCAAGAGTCTCTCCGCTGTCAGGTCGTTGGTGAGAACGTGGTTTAGTCCGGAAGCCACGCCTCCAGCCTGGCCATGGGGAGGAAAACACAACACAAAACAGAGAAGTGAGACTGTGACCCAGACACGACAGGCGCAAGGCAAGAATGCACGGGCCAGGATGAAGACGCCACGGCAGGACGGATGGACCGTGAAATGGGGAAAGAGAATTATTGGTAAAATCAACAGGCAAGTCAGTTGCTTCCCTCTCCCCCATCATAAAATTTAACATAAAATTAAAAATATTTACTGAGGACCCTGTTGCATAAAAAGAAAAGTCAACGTTGCTTGCCCTCGCGTTTCCCAGGTGACTCCTGCATGAGCAGACAGAAGGTAGCAAGAAAGCAGCAGGAGGCTGGGAAAACGTGGAGATGAGGCACCTCAAGTACAGTAGCTCAGAACAGGAACCCAACTTTCCCATTGTCACTCACAGAGAAGAGAGTCCCCAACATTCCCGCTGACACCTTAGAGAGGAGGGTCCCAACCATCCCCCTGTCACAGAGCAGAGAAGAAAAGAGATGTGGCTTAGGGTGGGCTATTCCTAGGAGGGGTACAAAAACAAACAAACAAAAAACCCAGGACTGAGTTTCTTTGTTTTTAATTAAGGGGGATACAGATCTTGATTCTATAGCCCCAAATAGAGCAAAACGAAGGGCACTGAATGAGGGTGTCTGAAGAGAAAGACTGTTATTCTCTTCAGCTTCGTAAAGTACTGCCATCACCTCTCCCATCCTTCTCGTTTCCTAATTAAATGTTAGGAACTGCTTCTGTACTTTCATAATCAGCAAGAAGATGACATACATAATTATGAGGCTGTTTTATAAATTTATATATCTACATACTTGATCTATTACATTTATATATCTATAAATACACACACACATTTTTTTAAACGGCATTGTTAAGTTGCCCAGGATGGCCTCAAATTTACAAAAGCTTCAGCTTCAGCTTTCCAAGAACATGCCATGTTTTAAAAGTAAATAGAAATACATTGTGATCTGTTTTATTAAAGATAGTAAAGGATACGGTATGTGAAAAGAAGAAGTTATAATGTAGAATCAAATCTAGATTGTGATCTCTGTCCCCTTTCCAACACACATATAAAATATTCAGACTAATTCCATAGAGTGAACCACCAGAGCAATTTATACCTTGAACATTTAACGTTCTTTTAAAAACATAATCCATTCTCTGGCCCGTGAGATGGCTGAGTAGGTAAAGATGCTTGGCGCCAAGCCTGATAACCTGAGCTTGGTCCCCAGGACCCACATAGTGGAAGAAGAGAACTGACTCCTGCAAGTTTCCTCTCACCTCCACAAAGGTGCCACAGCACACATACACCACACACACACACACACACACACACACACACACACACACGCACACTTATAAATATATAAATAAATATAATTTTTAAAATTAAAAATAATACTGCTTTTAATATTTCATGCCACAAGTTCTGCCCCCCATTTACCCAAAAGAAGCTGCCTGTTGTCAGGCTGGCAAGTTGGCTCAGTGGGTAAAATCATTCCTGGCAAGCCTGCTGACCTAAGTTGAATCCCAGAAACCTACAGAAAGATAGAGGGGGAGAACTGACTCCACGGAGTGGTCTCCTGGCCTCCACAAACGTGCAGAGGCACATGTGAGCCTGCCCCCAACACTTCATACAGATGGATGATACTAATAATACAAGTAAATATAGCAAAACGACATGCCATAATGCATCTGCACTGGCAAGTAAGTAGCTCTTTCCTGAACACTGTCTGGGTTAGCACTAGACGCTTCCAGACCTTTTCTGATCCCACTAGGAAGGGTCACTGCTAAGCAGATGAGCCTTCTAACCTGTGGGACCAGAAGCACCAGTTTGTGAGCGAAACATGTCTGCTGGTCACTGTCTATAATCACGACTTGAGAAAAGAATCTGAGCCAGAAATTCAATGCCAGGGAGCAGGGGTAATGGACTTTGGTAACCACTTTGCTGGCCTTGGAAATGCCCAGAGAAAAATGACGCAAATCCTGACACAGGAAGAAGATGGTCCTGTCCCCTCACAGCTGAACCTTTACATGGTGGATGGCAACTTGGCATGATTTTGATAGACTTTTGTTAATGGCAGGCTCTGTCAAGTTTGCCCACTCAAAATAAACACTAAACTGCTTCCTGCGTACTCTTCCATTCTATCTCCATCCTGATGTGAGTCACTTATTTATGTTGAGAGAAGCAGAGAATGGTGATTACCAGCTTAGGCGTCGGGGTCAGACAGTCACACGGTCACTGACTAGCAGAGACCGTCGTAAGTCACATAGACTCTCTGAGTCTTGCTTCATTTACCTGACAGGGTGGAACCGATGATAAACGCACCAATGGGGTGTATTCAATATTTTTTGCATGGCATGATTAGTATAATCTATAAACTTGAAAGTAAAACCAGGGTGAAGCAGTACCACGTGGTCACCTCTTCCATTCTGAGTGGCTAGCTGTCTCTGATGTTAACCACATATCCTAGCATGGTGTTGTTCCTGCAGCCACCCACACCAGCATCCTGTGGCTGATCAGAGAATCAGCTGACCCTGATGAGCCAGATGACCTTCACTTAGAAACATCCCCTTTCTGAAAAATGCTGATCTGTGGCAACTTTGATGTTGATAGAAGATAATTACCCAAACAACTACAAAGTTACTTTTTTACTATCCCTCCTTTTGCATATGTATCCTAGAATCTGATTTTCAGGATCCTGCTAATAGCAAGTTCATCCTGAGCATGTGGTATATTAGAATCTTAGTGTTTACCGTAATCCTTAATCCCCATACCGTGTCTGTTTGCGGAACTAGTATAAAATATATTGTACATCCCGGAAAACTAAGGGTTTTGGAAAGCTTGTGCACTCCCCTGCGACAAGCTAGTTGTCTGGATGAAATGGTTTCTAGCAAGGTGATGCCATCGGACCTGCTTTGAACAAATGGAAACTCTCAGGTCTTCAAACTGTTACGTTCATAGAAATGAAGGAAATATCAGGATCTTTTGACACAAACTGGAGGAGCTGAAGGGAATTCAATAAAGCGAGAGGCAGCAATCTCATGTTTGAAGTGGTTTACAGCCTAGTGTGAAATAAGGAGATCAAGAGACAGAAGAAATCTGTGGCTGTTCTGTCTCGTCCCATGATATTGCAGACATCCAACCAAGAACATAAACCTGACATCTTCTAGTCATTGCTTTGGGGTCTATTTGGTTAGTTGTTTTGTTCTCAACTTTGATGTAAGTGTGACTATAAGGCTCAAGCTGGCCTTGAACACATGATCCTGCTGCCTCGACCTCCCAAACGCTGGTAACGTGGGTATGCACTCCCCGGTCTGACTTAAATCCACCATTTTAAAAGGCAAATTAGCATATATTCAGAAGTCCTGTTTAGCTCTAAGGTCTTAGGTACTCAGCAGGAGCAAGGCAGCAGGGGAGCACCTGCTGGCCTTTGTTTTCTTTTTTTTTTTTGAATTATTTTTATTGTTAAAAGAAAAATTTACATTTACTCCCCTTGTTCCTGGCCCTCCCGCTCCCCCACTACCCCACTACCCTCCCCCTGCTTCCTTAAGATGGGGCAGGATACCCTGCCCTATGGGAAGCCCAAGGCCCTCCCCCCTCCATCTCGGTCTAGGAAGATGTGCATCCATATAGAATAAGTTCCCAAAAAGCCATGCAGAAGAGCTAGGTCCCAGTGCCATTATCATTGGTTTCTCAGTCAGTCCCCACTGGCAGTCACATTCATAGGGTCCAGTTAGGTCATATACTCATTCAGTCTTGGTCCAGCTGGATTTGATGAGCTCCCAATAGATCTAGCACACTGTCTCTGTTGGTGGGCCAGTCCCTCATGGTCCTGACTTCCTTGCTCATCTTCTCTCTCCTTCTGCTCTTCCACTGGACCTTGGTAGCTCAGTCCCTTTGTTTTCTTTAGAAAGGTTTTGCTTCTGGGGTATCTGTCTGGGGAAGGTGTTCCTCGTGTTTTAGCTGAGGGAAGGACTAGGGAAGGATGGTCCAAAGCTTACTGGGAGGATTAGGGTGAGGCAGAAGGGGTCTAGTGTTTACATTGCCTTACATAGGCCTGTTTATTAATACTTACACAGTTGTTCTTTTTAAGTTACCAAGGAGCTGAGAATGTGGCTCAGTTGGTAGAATGCTTTCTCGGCATTTGGAAATCTCTGGGCTCTCCATCTCAAACACAGCATAGACCAGGCATAGCGGCACACACCTGTCAGCTCAGTACTTGCGAGGTAGAGGCAGAAGAATCAGGAACTCAAAGTGTGAGACTAGCCTAAGGCTACAAGAGTGTCTTGGACTTTCTGAAGCTGGGTTTCCTCTCCTGTGTACCTACTGACAAGTATGAAGATAAATCATACACACACACACTTACACATACATTCACACAGAGTCTAAGACCAAACGAAAACCAAATCCGTGCCCTCCAGGAAGGTGTGATCCGTGAAGACACACGGTGTGAACAACCAGGAAGAGAAACCCTTTGAAAACACCACCATCAACCGCGCCCCAGAGAAGCGCTTACCTTGTACTTCAGACCCCCTTTGAAGTAGCCCACGAAGTCAGTAGACTCATAGCCTTGAAGTTCTCTGCTCTGCACCGGCTTGCCACCCAGATAGTCGTCCATCTGGACAGTGAAGATGGCCGCTGCTGTGCTTTCGTCCTGGGAGCATTCCTTTCCTGAGACAACACAGCCCTCAGTTACTGGAGGAGGAGCACGGAGGCAGAGAGAGGATGCGAAGGACGCCAGGCGCTTTCAGGTATGTATGTATGTATGTATGTAGGCATGCATTTTAATTGAAATATAATCATACTGCTTTCCCTTTTTATTTCCTCTCTCCACCCCTCCCATTCCCCCCTTCTCAAATTGATATCCCCTTTTTCTCTGACTATAGATATAGACAGATACAGGCACACACAGCTATAGTGATACAACCTGCAGAGTCCATCTTTGTTGTTTGCGTGTGTGGTTTCAGGGCTGACCCAGTTTGTGTTGGGAAATCAATTAGGCTAATGCTCCCTCTTCCAGCAGAACAATGACAATATCAATGGACAGGTTAGCATGGAGAAGCTTTCGCTGCGGTGATGTTTCAGGACAACAGTCTGCTGCCGAAAGACCCCTTATCAGGAGCAACATGTGATGCTATTTGGCTCATACCCAAAAGTTTTTCATGTTCCTGCCTTTTCCAGTTTCTTCAAAAAAATTGAAAAGAAACACTATCGTACAGATCTGCTTGGGGAAAAATCAATACATGCTAGCGGGACTCAGGAAAGAACTCTCTTCATACGGAAGTTAGATCCTGCCAGGAAACACCTTGGGGCTCCTTCATCATCACACTGTCAGGCTCACAGTGTGTCGGTGAGAAGTACTTGATGGGCCATAAGTAGATAATGTCATGATTTTTAAGACAGGAAAATGAATAAAACTTCACCCGTCCCCTAGTTTCGATCCTATTTCCCCCACTTTGTTATCTCTTGACTTGTGTCCTATGAAATAAACACTGACGGGAGGACAGCAAAGAAACTAACGTCATGATGTCTCTCAAATGCTACACATCTGATAGAATTTAAGACAGTGTACAATTAGCTTTTACAGTTATGAAATAGAATCCACCCAGGCTTCTCTGCGCCAGTGTCTACGCAGTATGTGATGATCAGAACCAAGAGATCTTGAGGAAGACTCACAGTTCATTAAAAAAAAAAAAACCCTAAACCTTCAAAAACCTTACTACATCTGAGCTGAATGAAAATTATGAGTAATAATTCAAATACCAACACATCTATAGCACTCTTTCCATGGGCCACACGGTACTAGTGTTTTATATGAATGGCATTCAAGTAGCCCCATGAAAGGGACCTGGTTTATACCATGATACTGTGGAGGTCATGGGCACTGGGAAAGGCTGAGTAGTTCTTGAGGTTATAAAAGACTTTCCAAACAGGTCCATAGAACTCTAAAGGGCAAGCACTTAGGAAGGACAATACATGTGTTTTTTTTTTAAAAATTATTTGTGTGTGATATGTGAATGGGAGCACAGGTACTCTAGAAAAAAACATTGGACTCTCTGAAATTGACATTACAGGCAGTTTGAGCCACCCAATGTGGATGCTGAGAAGACAACTCAAGTCCTATGCAAGAGCAGGAAGCACTCCCAACCACTGAGCTATCTCCCAGCCCCACGTGAATTCATTTATTACAGTTCTTATTAACAGTAAATCCTTTGGTGACCACAATATATAACTTCCCCCAATGAGTCAGCCACATTGAGCAGTGACCACATTTCCCAGAATAATGCCAAGTGAAATTTGAGTGGGGTTTCCTTCTGTATATGTGTTGATTTTATTGGTTAATGAATAAAGCTGTTTCAGCCATTGGCTTAGCAGAGTAAAGCCAGGTGGGAAATTGGAACCAAAATATAGAAAGAGAGCAAGCAGAGTCAGAGAGATGCAATGTAGCTGCCGAAGGAGACAAAAGCTGGATCCTTACCAATAAACCATAGCCTTGTGCCAATACACAGATTAATAGAAATAGGTTACTTCAAGATGTAAGAGTTAGTTAATAAGAAGCCTGAGCTAAGAGAACAAACAGTGTTGTAATTAATATAGTTTCTGTGTGATTATTCAGGTCTGGGTGGCTGGGAACGAACAAGCAGTCCCCGCCTACAGAACTTCACCAAAATTGAGGCAAGGAAGCCAGTTAGCTAGACTAGGGAAATGAAAGCTCCTTTACAGTTCCCCTTCCTTGTGCAGAAGTGACCTACATAATATGGGTCTTCTCAGACAAAATCTTAGCAGCCTGAACAGTACTTATACGGCAACAGCTTTGTAAACTTTCTGTGATCCAATGTGTCTAACATACACCTTAAAAATCCTCATGCAGTTCTGCAAATCCAGAAAGATGCTGCTTTCATTCTTGGCCCATTTTTCCAGCTCTCATAGTAGCAGATCTTGCTGTAAATTTCATACAGAGATGCTTTAAGAGAGACGCTTAAGCCAAGGTTGAGATCAAAGTTATCAAGGAAGATGTAAGGACAGACACATTCTGATGTGACGAGTTGAAACATGGCTCCTTTGAGTTAGGTATGAATGGTGGACATGAAGTTAATGAATGAAAGGGAAATGAGTAAATTAGACCATGCTCTCGTCTGCTGATGTTGTGCACTGTGCCGGGCCAGGGAATAACAGAATGCATAAATCAAAGTCCTGGCCAGCAGAGGTTGAAAAGCCTCAAAGAAGCCAGTATCAGCCTTTTCAATGTGTGGAACCGAGTCAAAGTCTATGATGAAACACTAGCAGGTACTCAAAAACGTTTGTGTATGAACCCTGCTTATGACCTCATTTGATGTCCTATGTGAATTCTGTTTGTGACCTCATCCCTTGTTTTCCTAAGCCTGTCGACGGATGCCTGCCATGTCACACTGTCTTTGTTGCTTTATATTTTATATGTGTATGTATATCGCACTCATCTGTGTGGCGGAAAACTCCTAAAACTGGGAAATGGGACAAATTTATAAACAAAACACAGAATTAAAGAGAGGTCTCACAGCTAGATCTATCTAGTTCTCATTCCTGATTTTAAAGACCTAGCCATACTGGGACTAGACAAGATACTACTCAACATGGTGAGAAGCATCTGCTGAAAACATATGGAAGCTACTGGCCGTTCTGTAAAGGAGTGTGGTGCAGCATGGAGTAGTACTGAAGGCAGGGAGCACAGACTTGCACAGGGATCACAACTCCAATACCCACGGGGATGCAGTCAGCCTTACTTGTACTTCCCCAGTGTTACGTGTTCCCATGGATGGGTTTGTGTGGTTAGTTCTGTGCAGTCTTACCACGTGTGTTAATCCCCACGTCTGCCTTCAGAGTCCAGATACTAAGGAGCTCCATCGCCAAGAAGACCCTCAAGCCACTTTCTTTAATTTTTCTTTCTACATGTGTTTACATAGTTTAGGCAAAGACATGTTCATGCCACAGCACATGTGTGGGCATCAGAGAGTGACTGTCAGGAATTGCTTCTCTTCTTCCACCCCGTAAGTTCCAGGGATGGAACTGGGGTAGTCAGGCTTGGTCTAAGCAGCAAGCTCCTTTACTCACTGAGCCATCTTGTTGGCCCAGCGATCAGTGCCTTGGCATTGATATATATATATATATATATCCCCTTGTATATTATGAGATCCTTGTATTGTATATTTGTGGTATGCATCATAATCTAGTCTTTTTGTGTCCCCATGCCCTGAGTACACACACACACACACACACACACACACACACACACACACACACACGGCAGGACATCATTGAATGCTGTTTTTAAACAGATTAGCATCTGAAGCTGGCAAGGAGAAAGGGTGAGGGGAAAATGTTTGTAATAAGGTTGACGGCACCATAACATCTTTAAACTCACCCCTAACCACAGACTGGATGCTGCGAGGAACCAGAGGCAAAAGCTAGGTGCAGCTTAACTACTAGAATCGAAACCCGAAATGTTTTCCGAGGAGCAATATAAAACATTTTGAGCCTCAGGCAACAGCCTTTTACTTTCAGTGCTTCTAGACAGACAGCGTTACCACAGTCATCCGGAACCATGCCCTGATGTTGTGGAAACAGCATGGGTAGACCAGAAGAAAGACTGTCCGCGTTTTTGCTCGTCTTAGTCACGCCTCCCTTCCACTTCACTTGCTTCCTCCTGTCAGGTCTAGCCTTTCCTTTGTAGACTGGGCATTTCTCTCAGGCAGCCTCTCTTTAACTTAACTTCTTCCGGCTGACTTTCTCACTTCCTTCAGGAAGTCAAGCATTCTTTCCCCTCTAACTAATCCCCGTGAACTCTTCCCTATTCAGATCTCAGAATAAACTCTGTCAGATGGGACTGCCTCTGCCTGGAGACCGGAAAAAGGAAAGGCTCCTGGCGAACGCCGAAGGTGTCCTGGCTCCTCTTCCTTTGATGGAATCTCCCCACTTACCTTCCTTTCCCTTGTGTCTGTCACGGCACTGTCCCTGTCATACAGAGCCTGGAAACCTCTCAGGTCACGAATCACATTCTACCAACGTTTTATCTTTTTTCTTTCTTACAACTCCTTTGGGGTTCTAAATTCTCTAGAAAGTTTCACTATCTCAAGTGACTTGCAAGTTCCTGGGCAGCCTGAATTTATAGATGAATTAGATTGTCGTTAATATACTATTCGCTTTAGTTTTTGAAGGTTTTTAAGATCGTAAACTGTTTCTGCCCAAATAGACAATGTCCTATTATAACTGTGAAACTGGTTGGCACTAAATGGATACTTAGGATTATAAGCGAGCCAGGCACTCAGGATGCGGAAGCAGGAGGATAGAGCATGAGAGGCCAATCTGGGCTATATTTAAGTTCCAGAGAGTTCTGGGCCAGTCTAGCTGTAAGGCCCTGCTTCAAACAAACACATAGAAACAGCTTAAGTGAATCTATGAATCTGGCGGAGCACGATACTTAAGGCGCCTGCTTGGGTAAGACAAATGCACTGAATTAAAGACTTTGACTCGGAGCCTTCGGTCTCCACACTGAGGATGAAGCCAAACACAGCTTGGGAGCAGCAAGCAAGTTTTCTCCCATTTAAACTCACGCCCTGACACTTGAGACACACATCTACTCCAGACCCAAGTGCACAGTGCCAAGGTTGTTCTACCTGGGGTCACTGTTTCATGAATGGAGCACAGATTGCTGTGTCATATGACTGGAGAGGCGTTATGCGAGGAAACAAACAGCTAGTGGTCGGGAGCTCAGCCACCGTAAGCAAGCAGCCAGCACTGTACAAGACACCCCCTTCCCCCTGTTTCCTGTCTCAGATGCCTGCTCCTGCTTAGAGAATCACTTCTAAATGTTTTCACTTGTTCCTTAAAAATTTTCAGATGTTAGGAAGTAAAGTGAAACAGTGATTTTCAAAGTGTGTGATTTTGTGTGCTTTCCCCCCTAAGCTCAAGAATAAATATACTGAAAGACACACTAGTATCAGGAGGCAAGCGAGTGTGAAAAGAAGGCTCAGATTTTCCCCGTGTTGTCAGGCGGGGTGTGCCTACTGACACAAGACCTCACAGGGAGAGGTTGAACATTCAGGATGTTTACGGGTAAAAGTAGAAGGTGGAGAAAGTGGAACACACGGCCAGTGTCCTGAAAACCTGGCACCAAAGCAGCTCCAAAGAATTACGACCACTGAATGGAGCTGTTCTGGTCCACACTGTGTCCTTGTTAACACCGATGAATAATAAATGAAAAGTTGTAAACGAAGCAGCCTATCTAAAGAAATATACCAACCATACAGAGCAATTTTTAAACATGGATGATGGTTGTATTCATTCCCCAAACACGCAAGCACTGTTGCACACGGAGACTCTTGGTCTGGAGTGGCACAGGCTACTGGTCTCAATTAGCAGCGAAGTCTAGGCTGGTGCCCCAAGGCAGCAAATAAAAATAAAGTTTGGAGGTGGGCGTGGAGTTTTCTCCCCAGCTGCGCAGATGTCCACAAACATGTTTGACTTCATCTCCGCCCTGCCTTGGAAACCAGGACTGAACTTGCCGGAGGGTACTCAGTCTTTGGCCAGCACCCGGGTTTTTCTCCGGCAGCCGCCCAGGAATAGAATGGGGTTTGGGTTAAAGGGAAAAGCCGGAGCAATGAGCATGAGCTACAAAAAGAGGTTTGGTCAAGGCCAATATGGGTACGCCTCCTGGGTGACTCACCTCATCCCATTTGCAGCCTACCAGGAGCTGACCTGGGGCTAGGAGAGGGTGCTAGCTGAGTGCCACCCATCCCACCCAGGTGATGGCACCCTGGGCTGCCGTGCGCCGCTCACTGCTTACCCAGCCAGAAGTGCAGGCGGTAGGAGAAGCCCCTGCTCGCCTTGGCCGTGAACAGCACCAAGTAGGCGTCTCCGACGTAGAAGTCACCATGGGCACTCTGTGGCACGGGCACCAGTTCCAGCTTCTCGACCCTCCACACCTGCAGTCCCGCCTGCTGGCCCGCTCGCGCGAACTCGGGGTGCTGAAGCTCCTGCGCCATGGTACCTGCGATGCTGGCACAGCCGAGGTGACTGCGATCGCGCCCTCAACCCAAGTAGCGCTGGGTGAGAGCGAACCTGCCCGCCCGGCTTTTATGGGGCTCGCCCGAACCGGAGGCGGAGCCTGCAGGGAAGCCAGCAGCCACGCCCGACCCCAGGCGGGAACCTGCATCTCAGCTTGGACCCGGCTGACTGGAACTCTAGGAAATGCCTCACCCCACAAAAAAAAAAAAAAAAAAAAAAAAAAAGTAAATAAGTAAGTAAATAGTATAAGAGACACTTTACATGGCAACACATGGGTTCTTCGGGCCGCACACCAGCACGCTGGTCCCGCTCTCCAGTTCCTTCCCTGGTCGGGTTCGTCCTGTGATGCCCTGGGGGTGGCGGATGGGAGCGCAGGATCTAGAATAATCCATTCACAAAACAGGTCTAGCTATGAGGCACCGTTAGGGTCGGAATGACTGGTTGTGTCCCTTCGGCAAGCGCGGAGAACTGTACTGCACGGTCCTTTAAAAGTCCCGCATTGTCCGCTCTCTTGATTCGTGCTGGACAGCCTCTCCGAGATGCCTGGTGGCGACAGCTTTTCCTTTGGATAAGTTTGGAAACTCCATGTACAGCGGCATGTCAGGTTTTCTTGAAAAGATAAAAATCTGACAAACTATCTGCGTTACTGGCGTCAGCGCTCAGCTAATCCCTTGATGTCCGGGAACTGTGGTACAACGTGCCACCTGCCTGTGGTGCCAAGAAAGTCACTGCAAACACCAACCGCACTGTCGCTCCAGGGGGATTCGCTGCGGTTTGAATTACCTGCTAGCTGACTTCAGGGCCCCCATTTCTCGTTTCACCGACGCTTCTTGGCTTTGCTCACTAAAGAATAACTTCCATTCATTTTTTTGCATTCAGAAATAATATAGTAAAAATTCTATTATTGAAAACGTGAATTAGAAACTACATACCAGAGTAGAAGAGAGTTGACTGTTGTTACTTCACGTACCTGTTTCACTGTTTCTCAAACTGCACAACGTCCTGGAAGACCACACATAGCAAGGACACTGGTAGATTTTCTTTTTAACGAACATTTTCAAAATAAGTAATACACAACGTGTTAAAAATTGAGTAGCACAAAATTTGTTCAATTGTCCAGCGTGCTGACTAGTAATCCCAGGATTGGAGGAGGTGGGTGCTGAGGAAGGAGGATCATTGAGGGCTCCAGGCCAGTCAGGGCCACATTGTGATATCCTTTCTAGAAACAAGAAGGAGGAGGAGGAGGAGGAGGAGGAGGAGAAGGAGGAGGAGGAGGAGGAGGAGGAGGAGGAGGAGGAGGAGGAGGAGGAGGAGACTAAATGTACAATAAAATTTCATCTGCATTTCACCAGCTGCCTTCCCCAAAGGTGACTAAGTTGCCAGTTCAGTCTTTTTTTTTTCCAAAGAAATTATTTAATCAACAAGAATATACATAAAATAGCCATTTTAAAATTTTAAACAGAATTGGCAACACACTGTTCTGAATCTGTTACTTTTATAATGTGTGTTGCAACACTTTTATAATGTAAACCTTGCAACAGTTTGGTTTTTGGTTCTGGTTTTGAGGTTG
>JAQHUG010000014.1:12575444-12627419 GCA_028555095.1 Dicrostonyx torquatus
GAGAAGCTAAGTAATAAGGTGAATCCAAAGAAAAACATATATAGACCCACCTGGGAACTAGAAACAGACAAGATCGCCTGACAAAACTGGGAGCATGGGGGTGGGGGAATAGAAGGAAGGGTAGAAGGGGAGGGTTGAGGAGAACTTGAGGGAATGGGATAGTCGAGATGGAGGAAGGACAGATATGAGAGCAAGGAAAGAGATATCTTGATTGAGGGAGCCCTTATGGGGTTAGCAAGAAACTTGGCTCTAGAAAAATTCCCAGGAATCCACAAGGATGACCCCAGCTAAGACCCTAAGCAATAGAGGGTGTCTGAATTGGCCTTGCCCTGTAGTCAGACTGATTATCTTAAATATCACCATAGAACCTTCGTCCAACAACAGATGAAAACGGGCAGAGACCCACATGGGAGCACTGGACTGAGCTCTCAAGGTCCAGTTGAGTGGAAGGAGTGAGAATACGAGCAAGGAGGTCGAGACCACGAAAGGTTCACCCACTGAGACAGTTTGCCTGAGCTAATGGGAGCTCACCAACTCCAACTGGACTGGGAGTGAAAGAGCATGGGATCAAACTAGTCCCACTGAATGTGGCTGACAGTTGGGGTAGACTGAGGGTAGACTGTGGCACTGGGATTTGTCCCTACTGCATGTACTGGCTTTTTGGGATTCTATTTGCTTTGGATATATACCTTGCTCAACCTAGATGTAGTAGGGAAGGCTTGGACTTTTCACAGGGTAATGTGCCTTATCCTGTTAGGATTGGAGGGGGGAGGAATGAGAGGATGTGTGGAGGGGACGGAGTGGGAATTTGGATTGGTATTTTTTTTTAAGTAATAAATAATAAAGAAAAATTTGTCTCCGATTGCCCAGCTCTCTAAGCATGCTATCTACCATGTAACCTATTTTAAGTGCAAAACACAAAAAAACTCATTTCTCAACATTTCACACATCAGAACAGAGCAAACCCTTCAAAACTGATTGTCCAGTCTGTGAACTTTTCTCTACACAAGAATTCCCAAGCCAAACTAGCTTTCAGAGACCTTAATGACCCCTTTCCTATTCATGGCTAATGAACTACAGGAGGTACATCACTCCAAAAATGTCACCAGGGAAGATGGTGTGAGTGTGGACTCTGACTTGGAAACAAATCCGAATCATCTCGTTTCAAAAACAGCTGTACACCTGGGTGAGAGACACTAATCTACACTCATCTAGAACCAAGTTGGCTAGGAAGAATTAGTGGTATGTGTTAAATTCAAGGCAAGTAAAGATCACTTTAAGGGAAAAACAAACTGATTTGAGAACTCTTCGCTTAAAAGCCAACCAATGTCTAAAGACAATAAACTAAGAAACTGCTATAGAGAATCAGGAAACTGAAGCCCTATGGTGAAGATGAGTCGTGTCTGGCAGATTACAGGGAGAAGCTGGCTTCATAATAAGCCTTGAACTATGTCTTACTTGGTAAACTCATTAAAACATATATACAGGACTGGGGGTGAAATTCTTGCCTGGTAAGCCCAAGTCTTGATTTGATACTCAGAAACCACATATAAACTGGCCAGTCTCAATAGCGGAGTGTGGAGGCAGAATTCCCCAATTTCAGGAAAAGATGGATGGATCCTCAGAATAACGCTCGTGAACACAAACGTGGGAGGTCACAGAAAACATACACATTGGCAAAACTGACAAGGTAGACAAATTCTATTAACAATGTTTCCCATGACTCTAGCCTCTACTTGGAATTAAAGTGACAATATAAAATGCCACGTTCTGGATTCCATTGTGTTCACCACTGTGCAGCATCTGAGGGTGGAGGAGTCACAGCCAGATGTCCCCTAGGATTATCAGACCTTCTAGTGTGTTGGGAACACAGGGAGTAAACACTGTAAGTGGCATTCTTCCTAGCCCCACCCTCTGCATCAAGGAAACAAGTCCATGCACCCAACTGCACATGGTAAATCCATGCCTTATGCACTCAAAATGCTTAAGATGCCAGAAGGGCCAACAGGGCAGCATGTTTTAAGTTGGTTAACCTATGTTCAGGTTGTGCATTTCAGCATCTCAATATCTGAGTACTCAAAGTTTTGTCTCATTTTGTTTCCAAATATACAGAGAGCTGTCTCACTCCTGTGTTTCTTCTATTACGAAATAAGCATTTTCAGTGGGAAAAGACCTTTATTCCCAGGGAAAAGCACAGGTTTCACACAGCATGTCCTATTCTTAGTTCTTAGAGACAAAAAAAGGTTGGTAGCCTTTCTGGCAGAAACTAATTGTAACATGAACTCCCAAGGTCTCAACACAAGGGCTTGAGTGCAGTGTGGAATGCCTTTTGATGAGCCCATCAACAAAATAGTGACAACCTTCCACTTAAACTTAATATAGTAGCTTTTCTAGAGGAATTCATTCCCCAAAAGTATACATGAAATACCCTGCATGTGTGAATTATCATAGCCTGCCAGTGCTTCTGACGAACACATGTAAACAAGTCAACCTTTGCCTAATTTTTCTTACTGCAAAATACCATGACCAAACAGCATGAACACTTTATTTGTGGTTACCAATTATTTTTACAGAGAATATTTAATAAACAGAACTCATTAATTTATAACACTGTAACATTAAATTAAAATATAATCCATCCCTACATCAAAAATTATCAAAGTTGATTTCAAGATAAAAAACTGTTTCTAAAAGCTTATATACATTAAAAGTAGCAAAAATAATAATAAAGGAAGAAATTAGAAAAGAGCCAGCAAATGCAGACATCTAGAAGAATTCTCCAACATCTGCTCTCTTATCTCGGCATTTGCTTCGAGCTTTTGTTCGAGCTTTGAAAGCTGCAGAGTTATATAAATGCTGAAATAAAAGAAAAATACATGAGGATCAGTAAGAGAACATACTCTCAAGCAAACAAACTATGGGAAGAGATAAAAATCACAAAGAAACTCCCGAGAAAACAGGTGTACATTATCCTGGGTCATAATAAAGTTAAGTACATTACAACTGTTTAATAAATCTCACTAATAAAAACCCAAACTATACTTAACAATTTCTGGAATGGTAGAAAGGAAACAATACCAATCACTATTTCATGCTATACACTTTTCTGTAAAAAGAGCCTGGATCTCACCAAGTAACTGTCCAGGACAACGGAAACATGCAGACATTCCTATCACCAGGCAGAGTAGGAGCTTTGATTCCATTTCTCTTCAAAAGCAAAAAGCTCTATGGCCGAAGAGAAACCTGAAGAGTAGCTGTGCATTTAGTTCTATAAAACTAAATGTTCCTAAAAAACCAAACCAAACAAAAAAACCAACAAAACAAGTAAAAACAAACCCACCCTTTCGAAACGAGAAATCTTCATGGTCTTAAGTGTTGCGGCATCAAGCATCACAGGGGGCCCAAGCTCAAATACATTACGAAGGAATTCATTTGTCTAGAATAAACAGAAAAGAGTGTCTATTTCACTACACACAGTGAACCGACTAGGTGATATGGTTATCTGTAAATAAGAAGCGGAAGGAGTTTTCTAATACCCTAAGTCCTAGGGAAAGTACGTGAAGTCATGTTCCCACACACTTCACTGCTCTCTAATGCCTGCACGCTTCCTGGATATTCACTAGGCCAGCCCTGTGACTCTATCCCGCTCCCTAATTAAAGCCAGGATGTTAACTCACCTGCAAGTGGTACTGCAGTCCTGATCCAAGAACCTCCTTGAAAGTGTCATAGGTATGTTTCTTGACCCAGCTATCAATGTACATGCGTTCAGGACCAAACTTAACGGTTTCTGTTGGAAAATCCCGTTCCTACACAACAGAAGAGCCACAATTATCACATGCCGTAAAATGGCCCACACACAATTTCTATGCTAAAAAAATAGCGATAAAGAGAACAGTACTTGGAACAGATACTTCTCTATCAAAGATGTGGTCAGGGTAGTAACTACTAGCCCAAATACAAACGAACAAGGGGTAGGAGGAACCCTTGGGACAGTATAAACTTGACACAACCCGCCTATTAGTAAAAGAGCCACACACTTGAGTATGTTAAAACTTCAAAGGCAAGGAGTGAACTGATGGGAGGTTGGGATTCAGGGGAGAAAGTAATGATAACATTAACAGTCACGAAGAGGAGAGAAGTCATCAGAAGTTCCGAGAAACCTCAGCTGGTTAACAAGAAAATAAAAGTCAGATGTAGAAACACACACCTAAGGATCCAGGAAGGCTGAGGCCGGAAGACAGAGTTTAGTTGCAGCCTCGGGAAGATGTAAGGAGAGAAGGGAAGGGAAAAGTGTGTAGCAGATGACTACAGGGTTTCAGAAGCAGAGAGAATGAAATGCCACCTTTGCCACCATGGCTCTCTCTTTCTCCAGCGTGGGTATGCACCTGAGCTTCACATGATAGGGACGCCCTCTACCCACACTGCCCTCAGTCCTCTCTAAACTCTCAACAGAAAGTGTGGCTGCTTTCCAAGAGTCCCTTACACCGCTAAACCCTGCTCTGGTATTTAAATGAGGAAACAAAGTGAGAGTGAAAATAAAGAAACCAGTTGACTCAGGTGTCAAGTTCCCCTCAAAACAACCTCATTTCCAATGAGCTGCTAAGCATTCTGGCACTGTAGACACCTACCTCCACAGCCCTCAGGACGTCTCTGAAGACAGACCGCTGCTTTCTCTTGTCCACTTTGGCACGGTGCTTATTTCCATCCGTAGCCAGAGCCCGGAGCATCTGGGTCAAGGAATCTATGTCTTCATAAAAAAAGTCCTGACCAAGAGAACGTTTCATTTCATAAACCTTTTACATCTTCTAGAATTAATGAATAATCTACCTCTGAAACATAGTAGTTACATAAGGCAACAATTATTACTACTGATGCAGATTTGTACTATATCTGCAGATTAATTCTAACGTCTGCACATAGAAACAGGCAGATATTACGCAAAAACTCAACTCCAAGACATACTACTGCACAACAACATAGCTGCCCTCGAGAAGCACATGCTGAGCCACACAGGACCTAGGCTGCAAAAGTTCTGTGATATAGATCTGAGTGCCAAGAGCATCTGTTCCGGCTACGGAACCCCAGACAATGGCCTCTCCAAAACACAAGCACTGTTAGCTTAGAGGTGATTCCATAGGGTGGGGTTTCTATTTACATGTTATTGTCTCAATAAACAGTAAGACACAGCAAGAAACATGGCTCAGTAATTAAATTTAAGGCAAAAAGCTACTTTAACAGTTGTGGGTTGTGCTGAGGGGAGTTAAAGGTGTCTTTGATGACCTGGGGATGTGCTTATGATGTCTCTTCATCTGGGATGTTTTCATTCTTGCGCTCCATTTCACACCCACATCAGAAACATTTTAAGATGATTCAACTCACTGAATACCAAAACCTGTGCAGACAGCTCTTATAAAAGGCCAGGGGAGCAGTCACAAGTGCTAGTTGTTTCCAACAGGTGCAATCTTTAAATATTTAACCTACTAAAACAAGCAGGGTTTTTTGGTTTTTTTTTTTGAGACAGGGTTTCTCTGTGGCTTTGGAGCCTGTCCTGGAACTAGCTCTTGTAGACCAGGCTGGTCTCGAACTCACAGAGATCCGCCTGCCTCTGCCTCCCAAGTGCTGGGATTAAAGGCAGTTCAGAATTTAAGTGTGGTTTTTTTTTTTTTTACTGTCTAAAATGTAAAATGTTATAGTACTGGTAGAAAAATCAACTTGAAATCAATGTGATATTCTTGCTTTTAATCATTTAATAAGAAGCATATAGTTCAAGGACTTCTAATTTTTCACCTAAAATTTTACCAGCTTGATCTCTTACTTTTACAAGTGTGCATGGAGATTTTTGAAATCAATTCAGACAAGCCAGAAATTTAGGGAATCCAGTACATCTTAATTGGATTCAAGAACTGCAAGCTACTGCCAGTGATTCTCAACTGTGGAAGACTGCACATTCAAGGGACACTGCCTTTGCCTGGGGCTAGTTTTAGTTGTCACCGGTTACTGCTAAACACCCTACAGCACGCTAGAACTAGCCTTCAGTTCCTTAACAGCAGCAGAGCTGAGACTGACACACTCCAAACAATCTGTGCAATGGAAAAGCGTAGACACTACTAACCTTGGAAATACAAATGCCTAACAAAGTTCCCACAAATTCTGTGAGCATAAAACAAACAAACAAACAAAAAAAGAAGCAATACATGCCCCAAAGGCATCCAACCAACAGCATCAAAAGCCTGCTTCTTATAGTTGAGGCTATAATAACCTATACATCCTGGGATGAGTACAAGATGAACTCTGAAGATACAAAACAGTCAGTCATCACTACACCACAAGGTGAGAAATAACTTCTAAGAAATAAATACAGCTATACAATGGTTCTAACAAACACTGCTCAATAAATCCTGAAGCATGAATTATTACATATCAATATTCTAAACTTAGAGGACTTTCTATAGTAATTCACATTGGTTATAAAGATGGAGGCAGGCAGGCACTTGCATCTGATAGACTTATAAAGACTAAAGTCCTAGCAATATAAAGGAGCACGTGCAAATATCTATTAACTGTAATGGCCCTATCTGTTCTTAAACAGCCGGTTCAGCCTAAAAAATCTAAATACAGAATAGTAGCCAGCAGTAACAGCTGTCATAAAATACTCTATTTCAAAAGGTGCATAGAATTAAGGCAAAATAAAGTAACTTCTGCACGAGTACAAGCATAGGGCAAGAGTTTCCTACCAGCAGAGGGAAGTCCCAACTAGTACTTCCGTATGGAAATCACATCAACAAAGACTATAAAAATGAAGTCAGCCAGGCAGCGGCCTAAATTTTCACAGACAGGAAACATAGCCCAGGTACATTTTAATGGCAAACACCTGTCTAGTATGCACAGGGCCCTGGGCTTGACCCTTAACACTAGAGAAGAGAGGAGGGAAAACATTAAAAAAGAGATAATTTGATCCCTCTTTGATCTCCAAAGAGCTAAGCACGATGTCTAGAACGGAATTACCCTCTCTACCGGAGCACAAAGTCTGTACTATCTCAACCCTCACTGAGGCCACTTTTGTCAAGGAATGGGTCAGACTCCTATCCACAAAAACAAGGAAGAACGCCAAGCTGCTCTTTCCCAAGGACAGTACCTAAACTATCAGATTCAGCCGCAAGCTTTTACGTGCTGGTGTAACCTTGTCTCAGTCAGTGTAGCATCTCCATGCCAGGGCAGATGGAAACAAGCAGGGAGAACTGGAGAATCCTACGAGCTGACCTATTTCCCTGCTCTATGTTCTCAACAAGAACACCACACGTCTCTACTATTTTCTGTTACCTCAGTTCTTATGGTCACTAGCAGATGCTGCTGGGAAGAAGCCAATCTCAATCCAATCAATACTTCATACTAAGGGCTACCTACGACTTACACAACCGTATGGCACACTCAACAGCATTTTTCCCACTTTAAAGATGAGGACACGAGGAACAGGAGCTACCCAACACCAACTAGCAAGGGTGGCAGGGAAGTGGGCCCAGGCAGCATGGTTCCAGAGTCCACGCTACCCACACAGAGCAAGCACACAGTAAGCCAGGAGAGCATGAAAAGGAACACAACTCCTAATTTCAATTTTAAACAGTCACTATTATCTAACCAACTTATTCTGCAAAATCTAGTGAAGCCAGTGAACCTGTTCCCAAGGTTCGAGTAGAATCATCACTGCATAACTTCCAGATCAGTAAGTTTCCATGTTAGTGAAAGGTTCTGAAGAATTAAATTTTACTCATTTGCTCTGCTTGAAGAATGATTTTAAATCTGCTTATGTAATTCATCAACCTGTTAGTTGTTAATTAACTTTGTTTTAGCAGTACTAGGACCTTGCTCACACTAAGCAATTACTCTACAACAAAGCTGTATCCATACCCTGGATTTAATTAACTTTAAAAACACTGTAACTACCTACATGTAAAAATGCTTATTTATTAAAATAATTTTTTTAAAAGACCAGGTTCTATTTTTAACCCAATTTACTGTTGTCTATTGAGAAGTATTTACATTATATTAAACACATCTAGTCAGAGAACAAAAGACTAATCTGGGTGGTACATGACATTTACAAAATTTAAACAAAATATAATTCAAACTTTAGCTGCATTATTACTTCATTTTTAAGGTGCATTTCAGAGGGAGTTAAGATACTGCCATTTCTAGCCAGTAGAGAAATGCAAGACTAAACCCCGAACATTTTAGTGTCTGCCTAGTTAGTTAGCCCAGTAAAATAAAACTGATTGCTAAATTTAAGTTCAATTTCTCACATAAGCGGAATCCTTAGTTTACTTTCACTCCTAGCTGCTACCTCACTAGTAGTAAGACTGGTGAGGGCACTGCCACCATTCTCCATGCGTACACACTCAATAATTGGTTAAAAAAAAAAAAAGGAGACCATGATCCATATAAATGTTTAGTTTATGTTTTAAGACAGGGTTTCTCTGTATGTATTCCTGGCTGGCATTGAAGACATATGTCTACCTGCCTCTGCCTCCCTAGTGCTGGTATTAAAGGTGTGTGTGTGTGCCTTATACCTGGCTCAAGGAGAGCAAAAAAAAAAAAAAAAAAAAAAAAAACTTAGAAGGGAAGAAAGGGAAAGGAGAAACATGGCAATTATAATCACAGAAATAAACTAAAAAGCACCTATTAAGTAACTCAAGATGAGAAATAACATCTATTTAGTTACTAATTTCCCCCATGTTGTGACAATAAGTACCTAAGACTTATTTATTTATTTTTTTGGTTTTTCGAGACAGGGTTTTTCTGTAGCTTTGGAGCCTGTCCTGGAACTAGCTCTTGTAGACCAGGCTGGTCTCGAACACACAAAGATCCGCCTGTCTCTGCCTCCCAAGTGCTGGGATTAAAGGTGTGTGCCACCACCGCCAGGCTCCTAAGACTTATTTTATTTAAAATTTTTTCCTTTACTTTTATGTCTATGAGTGCTTTACTCCATGTATGTCTGTGCACCATGTGTCCACTGGAGCCAGAAGAACACATAATTCCCCCAGACTGGAGTTACAGGTGGTAGTCTACAGGTGCTAGGAATGAGACTCAGATCCTCAGAGAGAAAGTATTCTTGACCTTTGTGCCATTCCTCCAGCCTGTTCCTCAATTTGAAATGCCAGCACATTCCATAAATTAGTATCTAGGAATAAGTCACCTTTCCAGTGGCAATAATGAACTAAGATTATTAAACATCTGAGAATTCCCAATAAAAAAGGCTTCTGGAACAAAGGGCGTCTGGTGCAAAGTCTAACACAGTTCCAGCACCAGGGCTGACTGGGACAGCCAGTCACCCATTTCCCGTTTAAATACCCAGAGGACCCAGCCACAGCAGTTAAGGTCTGCGGGAGGACACAAAGCCCACGTACTCTCAGGAGCCAGGCTAAGTAACAAAGACAGAATCTCTCTCAGCCTGAATCTATGCTGACTGGATTCCTCCCATTTGTCTTAGAAAGCATAGCATGCATGAAGGAACAAAGTATTTGTGACTAGTTCACCGTAACTTCAGTTTTACAGATAGCAACTAAGTTTCCACCAACCCTACTACTACTAGGTTATACTCTCAAACCAATCAATCACAAGTTCTCAGAAGATCAGCCTATAAATTTATTATTCAATTCCTAAGTGTGGCAGTGACAATGGAGGAACGGTCCTGTGTGTCTCCTCCTGACAATTAGATACTCACACTCTCCATTCCTCTGGCCAATTCAAACAGAAGTGCCAAAGATTCGCCAGCAGCAATTCTCATGTTTACATCATCACAAGAAAGAAGGCTTGGGAGCTTATGGAAATGCCTAGAAAATAGTAATGACTTTATTAAATGGCTTATTTGTTTTTAATTTAAGTATGAATCTAAAAGGGGGTTGGAAAACTGGTTCAGTTGTTTAAGAGAACTTGCCGCACAGAGGACTTAGGTTTTGGGTCCCAGCACCCACTTTAACTCCCAACTGACTCTAACCCCAGTTCCAGGGCATCTGACAGCCTCTGCTGGCCTCTGTGAGCACCAGCACTCATGTGATAAACATACACACACAGAAAAAATACATATATCTTCAAAAAAAAAAAAACAATGAAACTAAAGTTGGAAAGTTGACAGCACTGGCTGCTCCTCCAGAGAGGGGACCCAGGTTCAATTCCATGCATCCACATGATACTTAACCATTTCTAGTTCTAGGGAATCCAAAGCCCTCTTCTGGCCTCCAGGGAGACTGCATTCATGTGGTGTACAGACATGCATGCAGACATTCATACGTAATCATTTAAAAAAAATATATAAATACATACAATTCCAGCTTCTTCTTTACTTCGCTGATTGGGCATATGGTCAGTAATAATGTCCATGCAAGAAGGGAGCTGATGTGAAGCACTGTGTTGGGGGTACTGGAGATAACATTGCTGTCTTTCTCGTTCAGATACGACTTGGTGAAGATAGTTTCCAAGCATTCCAAAGTTGAGTACAGCTCCTAATAGAGAAGAATGTGAAGTAAGACTTGAACTCTCCTCAATCAAAGGTAACAGCACTGACTAAAACTAAAGATTACTTACAGTGATGTCATCTGTGGCAATAAAACAGCAAACCCCAAAGCAAGTTGCACACTGGAAAGGAAAGAAAAAAAAGCAGACAGTAATGATTGTTATTTTATTATTTTAATAAACATTTTAGAATTCAATATGCAATTTTGTACTTCCTGCATTAGGTGTGAAGAGAAAGGGACAGAAAAAAGAGCAGACTAAAGTCAGGACAGGGGGGCTTAGTCCAAGCTCTGCTACTAAGTTTGCAAGACAACTAGGAAGTGACTGTCCCTTCACTAATGCACGACACTAGAAGAAACAGTGCACACAGATCAGCTTCCAGCTCCCATGAAGCACAAGGCAGAATCTAGTAAAGTTCACATAATTCTCTCAACTAGAGAACTGAAAGCAAGCTCAAACCCCAAGACAGATTAAGTACTCACAGGCCAGAGGCTGGAGTCCTATATAAGGACGTAACCCAGCCGACATTAGTGTCGAAACTATTAACTGTTTAAGCTCCAAAGTCATTCCATCACTATCCTAGTAACCCAACATCTAGTATCTGCGTATGGAAAAGAGATGGCTCAAATGGGACACTCGAGCATGAAATAAAATGTGTCACAAACTGTTTAAGACAAATCCAAGTAAGATAAGTAAGCCCTATCATAGCTGGGTGTCATGCCTGGATAGATCTGTAAATTTTACATACTTACAGTTTGCCTAGCCTGGATACTGGCTGTTCCATCACAAATTATTTTCTTTAGGATTGGTCCAAGAGTCTTTAGGATCTCCTCACTTTCCAACCCAGGGCCCAGCTGGACACAGAGAACAGATGCCAACGCTGCAGCTGCACGCTGCTCGTCGCTCTTCCCTACAGGGGCAGAGACACAAGCATGGCTGACTTGATTTTCAGTACACTTAGAGCAACAGAGCAGCTGTCCAGAGATCTCAGCCCACACTGTGCTTCAGGCTGATGTAAGAAACAGACCAGCCTCACTCAACCCCAGCTCAACAGTTACTAGGCCTTTGCTTAACTACTCTGATTCTCCAAACAGGTTCCTCTAAACTTGGTGTGTGGACTGGCATAGGCATGTGCTTCACGTCAATCTCTGCCTTCTAATTCCTGAAGGCACTCACATAAATGGTGTCACAGCAGTCTTTAGACTAACCCAATCATTTCTTATTTCTGGGTCCCCCTTCTGAATATTTTAACAAAATATGGGCGCAAGTTAAAGATTCTTTCTACATTGATATAAATGCAGCTTATTTTTCAAAGAAGCATATGTACTAGATAGAGGGTTTGGGTAAATACTAAATTTAGGCTATTATCTTTTTTTTTTGAGACAGGGTCTCATTATATAGTACTGACTGGTCTATAACTTGCTATATAGACCTGGTCAGCCTCAAACTCAAAGACCCTCCCGTCAGTCTCTGCGGGGATTAAAGATATGCACCACCTCGGGCTAGCCTGAATTTAAGTTACTATCTAAGAAACTATAAAATATGTATATTGAAACGTGACTTTTAAAGCTACCTTGTCTAGCAATCACTACGGGAGAGGGTATCATTGCAATTAATACACTTTAAAAAGAAACTCTGGTATCTCAAACACAACTGACTCTGCTTTCACCTATAGCAGTTACAAGAATAGAGCCACCTGACTTTTCCTAGCCCTGTCCTTGTTCAATGGAAGAGAGTAGAGCTGCAATGATTAGTAAGCTTTCACCCTGAGGCAAAATGAGACTAAAGACCGTCCCAATTTGGACTAACAGATTAACTGTTACTACAAGAGAGGCTGGCACCCAGACGCACATGTCAACAGTCGATTTGGTGAGCTAATTCTCTCTTTCAACCATATTTTGAGGCAGTCTCTCATTTGTTACTGAGCTGCTCACATGCACTCCCAATCTCTCTTCCAGAAAGAAATTTGCACCATTGCCCTCATTGCTTTATGTGGGTGCCAGGAACAAATTTTGGTTATTAGACACACAGCAATCACTTTGCCTACTGAGCCACCTCCCCAGGCCTCCACCTTGTTTTTTTTTTATACATGGTCTCTCCCTGGAGCTTGCTTTGGTGTAAGATCCTTAATGACAGACTCAGGTCCTCATTCATATTTGCAAAGCAAACATTTTAGTTATCTCTGCTAGAATAGTTTCTCTATTCTTAGAAATATCATCTTTTACAACAAACTCCAGATTCCTACTACACAGTTAAAGAACTAAATGGGGTGCTGGAGGGATGGCTCAGAGGTTAAGAGCATTGCCTGCTCTTCCAAAGGTCCTGAGTTCAATTCCCAACAACCACATGGTGGCTCACAACCATCTGTAATGGGATTTGGTGCCCTCTTCTGGCCTGCAGGCATACACACAGACAGAATATTGTATACATAATAAATAAATAAATATTTAAAAAAAAAAGAACTAAATGGGCCAGAGATATCCTAAAAATGGTGCTGTGTTAGCACACAAACTGCTGTTTCAAGTGCAAGGGCAAAATGAGCTGGATTCTTAGAATGCTTTCCCTGCTTAGAAAAATGAAGATGTCTTCTGAAATCAGACTTCAAGTTACAATCTGATGCTTTCATTACTTCCTATGCAACCAGAGAATGGCAATCACCTCTTCTGAGGTAACAAAGAAGGATAATCTACACTGCACAGGTCTGGAATTACCTTTTTTCAGACAGCGTTCAATGCTATCAGTTAAAGTCATTCTTCTCTCCAGAACAAACTCATACAGCACTTTTGAAGACAGTGCATTTTTAACACCTTCAAGAGCCGCCTGTCTCGTCTTTGCACTGTTCAAAACATGATGGAGAGGGACGGTCTGGTTAGGAGAGTGCCACAAACCCACGACTTCTGAAGACATTAATCTCTACACCTGTCACCAGGCTCCAAGGAGCTTTCACTAATCCTCTTCCCACCCACTCCGTCAACTCAGAATGACAGGTTTCTGAGGCGCTTTCTGTCACAGCACAGCACTTCACTCTATGAGCAGCCACAGCCACAAACGCCGCAATAATCTGACTCTCAATGCATTTAAGATACGCTATCCAATACACATTTTAGTACATTTTATCCAATACACACATTAAATTCACACTGTTCTAGTCCACTCTACTCCTTTAAATCAAATTCTTCTTATTTGGCCGGCCAGTCTCCAACTCCTGAGCTCAATTTGATCCTCTCCTGTTAGCCTCCTCAAGAACATGGGACCCGAGAAGGCACAGCCACCATTCAGAAGTAAATTCCTATTTTTTTAAAAATGTTCTAAGTCTAGTACTCGCACCTGCATCTTCTAAGCTTCCCATTTCCAGCTGTTAATCTCCATAAATACCCTGAACAAAATTTACCTTGGTAGTTTTCACACCCATAACAAACTTAGTAGACAATTAACTTAAAGTAATTTGTCATTTTTAGTAGTAGAACAAATAACTTTCAATCTATCTATCTATCTAGTAAGCTCGAATAATCATACTACCAAATTAAAAGGCCAAAGTAACATTACACCCAAATAAGCAAAACCAAGCTTCAGAAGAACATACTTCTGTTGTACAAATTAAAAGTACCTGATTAGAATCACCCAGAAGAGAAACCTTTCAATACTCTTACCTCTTATCAAGGGTCAGGTCAATTAATCCCTTCAATTTGTACTCTAAGTCTTCTTGAGTTCCTTCCTCATCAAGGACTTCTGGTCCTATGGAATAGAAATCAACACTGTAACAGAAGGAGGAAAAGGGACTACAGCTCACATTTAAGAATTCCCCACCTACACCATCTTTACATGACAAGCCCAAAGTCTATACTGGAAACTCCTACCATCCTCGGCAAAGCTGGAAGGATCACTATAGCCACTGCAGTGACTCATTGTTTCAATGGATGCGTCTTCATCACTGAAAGGTTGAACTGTCCGATGCGGGCCACCTATTAGGTAAGAGGAAAGGGACATCATTTGTTTTTCTTTGCTATATATGCAAATTTGCTATCTAGTAACAAAGTCAAACTTTTTGTAATGAGATAACTATATCACAGAAGAATGTATACAATGTTCCTAAAATACACTGATTCACCTCATCTGCACTTCAGAAGGCCAGCTATTCAGTTGCTTCTAAATTTCTAAAGTTATGAAGTAACTTTAGAAACGTTATCAATCATCTACCAAAATTTGGTAAGATGAAAACTACTTCAAATCATGAACAAAATGAAAACAGATTTAGAATGAATATTATACCCTAGATCATAAGGCAATTATATTTCCCAATGAAAATGACTAGCTTTAGTAAACAACAACTGTTGAGCAAATGGCCTTTGTTCAGAGGTATCTCATTTTAAACACAAGTACCAAGCTGAAAGAGGGCAGACTTAAAGGTAATGAGAGAGAAGCAAAAGTTTCAAATATCTGCTGTTACAAAAAGCCGGTTCAAATTTCATTGCTTCCCCTACTCCCTGTCCCCTTTAAGTCGGGGTCTCACTGTTCCAGCCCTGGCTGGTTTGGACTTCCAGCAATCCTCCCATGCCAGCCTCCTGAGTGCTGGGATTACCAGGCATGAGAATCAATGCACAATTTAGGATCAAATTACACTGTGGGGAAGAAGGCATGGGTCACATGTTATGTGGGTCGCAAATCTCAATCTTGGGTACCCATCCTTGGCCTCCACCTTGTTTGAGAAAGGGTCGCAGTTTTGATGTTGGACACTGTACACCAGGTTAGCTGGACAGGCTTCTGGGGGACTCTCCATCTTCCCACAGGCGCACAAGCATTGCAGATGTGCACTACCATCCTGACTTCACAGCTCAGAATCTGAACTCAGATCTCACGTCTGCAAAAGTTCTTCACCCACCAAGACATCTACCCGTTAAATAAATTCCCTTTAAAAGAAAGGAATGCAGACTGTGGTTGTATACACCTTTAAGTGTATTAATTGGAAGACAAACGCAAAAGTCTCTGAGTTTGAAACTAGTCTGGTTTACACAGGGGTGGCTCCAGGCCAGTCAGAGTCACACAGTGAGACCCTGTCTCAAAGCTCAAATAAAATAAGAAATTGTAACCATATCCAAGAGTTTAAAAATACCAATGCTACTACCAAAACAAATTAAAAAAGGAATTTAAATAGCGGTTTTTAAACTTCATTAAAGAATAAATTCATAATTTAAGGATCTAACATTCTCAAATTCTGACCATAAAGGGCCCAGGGTAGCCTGAACTCGATCTTCTTATATTAGTAAATTCAAAGACAGCATCAAATATTAAGTCCCTCTAATACCTGGTGCTTTTTAATACATAAGAGAATGTATCACTCGGGCAGAGTATAAAAAAGTGAACATAAACTACACAACAGAGGTCAATTTTATCCACTCTTCAATGTACCTAACTTCTTCCTTTGTTACCTCTTATGTACAGATTTTACCTACTTTTATGCAAACTAGTTTATTTACATCTATTTGCAATCATACAGAAATATATTTCAATATTAAACATAAAACACAATCATATCATTCAGGAGTATAGCAAGTAACATGTTCTATACTCCAGATTTAGGAGTGTCCTATTGACAAAGTAAGATGTCATGTAGCATGTCAAGTAGCATGATGAGCACTATCTTACTATGTATGATACACTGATGTAACTATGTAGCCTCCACATGTATACAATCTTTCTTTGCCAATACATTCCCAGCAAAGACTGAAGGAAAAGGGAAACCATCAAAAGTATAAAATAAGTATATTTGATTACTAATTGTATCATTATTACAAACTGTAAGCAAATATAAATGGATAGTATATTTGATTGTTTATCTGTAGAACAGCAATTTTCTTCAGAAACATTTTAACACATAATTAACATATATATATAGGGTTTCTTCGGTGTAATCATCCTTGCTGTCCTGGAACTCTGTAGACCAGGCTGGCCTTGAATTCACTGATCTGCCTGCAACACTATCACCTGGACTACTAATACTTTCTTAGGTGGGAATAAATAACAAATTCCTCGAAAAAAAAAAAAAGAAAGAAAAAAATATCAAGTTCCTACTTTTCTTTTATTTGTTACCTTGCTTCTATTTACTGGTTTATTCCAGTTTTTGGTAACCCAGTCTGATTCTGAAAGCCAATCACTATATAACCCAAATCAGCCTTCAACTCCTGCCAATCTTCATGCCATCCCAGCCTCTCAAATCCTAGGATTACTGGGTGTTAAGTTTATTTTTTAAATCCTCTAAAATTTTAAGCCTGTTAAGAGTTGGGCCAATCTGCTTTCAAATAAGAGTTGCTTTAAAACAAAACACAAAATCTCATACAGAAGTTAGCAAACTTTACAAGTGACCTTGAAATCTGCTGGCCTGATGCCAAAGTAATTTGAATCAAAGTAGGAAAGCAGAGAATAGGTGAAGAAAGACGCCAAAGGTTCTTAATCACAGTGCTTAGGAGAAAAATAAACAGCAGGCTATTTCTGGATCTTTCCTCATGACAAATTAAGACAGTTGAGAATATTCTGAATAATCTTCATATTTACATACAAGCTAATGTCATTTTAATAGTGTCTTATTTGGTCAGTTTTCCTAAATTACACAGGGTTAAGCTCCCGCCTCTTAACTAATTAGTTTAGTTTCTTGATGGTTCAAAGAAGGGGGTCTGGAAAAGCAAGGTCGAGCTAGCAAGATGGCTCAGCAGAAAAGGAGCTGCTGCCAAGTCCATCTATCCACCCGAGTTCATCAGGCCCTGGGGAACGCACACAGAGAGTGTGTCCTCTGACCTCCACATTGGTATCTTGGAGTGTTCATACACACACAAATAAATGCATTTCTAAAGCAAGGAAATGCATCCTGTAAGAATTCCTGACATCTAGGTCAAACTTACCTTGCAATCTGGGTGTCAATAATGAGCTGGCATGCAAGGCATTTGAGGTCCTCATTTCTCAAAGGCTTACTATCCAAACTTTTTTAACCCTTAAAACCTTGTCTTTCATGCTAAATCTGGAGGCTTTACATCTGCGATCCCTGCAATCAAAAGGCTATGGCAGGAGGATGCCTTAGTTTGAGATCAGCTTAGGCTACACGCAATTCCAGGCCAGGCTAGAGTGAGTGTCTTAAACAAAAAGTAAAAAACAAAACCAAACCCACAAACACACCCCTCAAATCAGAACCGTGCTTACTGTGTAGACACACGTGTATGAGGTCAATTCTCTTGGCTTCCTAAAACTCCCCATTTACTTAAAAGTGAGAATATACACAAAACCTATTAAATAACTGAAAAGTTGGCTACCTCTTTGGTTTTATTTAAATCGTATTTGTTCTGTCACCCAAACATCAAATAGGAAAAGTGGTTTCCAAATAAAAAAAATTTTTAAAGTGTATTTATTTATTATGTATACAGTGTATGCCTGCACTCAAGAAGAGGGAACCAGATCTCATTACAGATGGTTGTGAGCCCCGCTGTGATTGCTGGGAATTGAGGACCTCTGGAAGAACAGTTAATGCTCTTACTCTCTGAGCCATCTCTCCAGCCCTTCTAAATATACACATGTGACTAAGGTAAAAAAAAAAATTACAGAAAAGCAATTCCACTGTTATGGTAACTTTTAGAGGTAACTATAATGTCAAAGCTTACAGTTTTTACGAACAAACCAATACTTTCCATTTGTTAACAGATGGGGGAGGGGAATCCAATGTCCAGTGCTTGTATTCCACATGCTAGACTGCAATGTTTAAATGTATCTTTTCTACTAAGGAGAATCTAAAGGACAGCAGTGAAGGCTGGTGACAGGTCAGATAAGTCTTAGGGAAAATGTGTCCTCAGAAAGGAAGAATGCTTGGCAGGAAACTACCGAAAAGAAGGGCTTCCTTGAGGCAGAGGCTTCCAAAACATCAATGATTCTCCATTAATTTATGTTTTTTTAAAGGTAAACTTAACAAAACTAGTAAGACTCTTTCAGAAAGAACTCAAGTATTTATTGGGAAGGGAAAGGTACCCTCGATCGGACCACAACTGGTTAAATGAACAGTGTTTCACAACTTCACAATGAATTTCACGATAAGTCAGGAATAAGAAAACGATCTAAAAGAAAAGTCTGTATTTGTCATCTCAGTCAGCGTTTAATGGATGATCAAAAGGGTTTAGCTTTCTCCAAGCCCTGTAGGAAAACGATTTGCGATGCCAGTTTCCAACACTTCACAAGAAAACTGGTCATTTACTTTTCTGATGAACAAAGGCATAGCATTCAAATGATCAAAAATTAGCAGCTATGTCGGTGGTATTCCAATATTCAACTTCATAATCTTAACAATTACTTAATGAGAGGACTACCCAGTGTAACACTCTACTGGTGTTGTGTGTGCAGTCTTGCAGAAAGGACCTTCGGCTGCAGGCACTTTTTTTTCTTTCTGAAGTAGAGAACCATACATTCAGTTCAGCAATTATCCCTCCAGAAAAAGCTTCCACTTGGCGTGGAAGATAAACAAAAAACAAAAAACACCAAAGCACTATCTGTAACTTTCGGCCAATTGCAACCTCGGCTTCTCACCATCTCTCCTAGCACTGCATGATCTATAGAACGCAGCACAAAGGAGAACGCGGACGCCTAGGCTGGTGGCACTAGGTTCCCGCTCCCGGTTTCTGCGGGAACAGGGTCAGGCGTGGGAGCCACGCTTGGGGTGGGGCGGTGGCCTCGGCTTCCGACGCCTCCACCCCGCCTAGCGGACACGCGGGACGCGCAGGGAAACATCGGGAATGGAAGCCACTGGCGCCTCTGCGTCACCCCGGCCGCGTGACACAAAAGCCGGTCCAAACCCTCCGGACGTTTGGCACTCCCGAGAACTCCATGACGGAGAGTTACAGGCAGCGAGCAACAGCGACAAGCCATCGGCACTCCGCCTCAAATCTCTAGTCCGGCAGAAAGTCGGAGAGGAAGCGGAGCTCCATGGAAGAGCGTCAAGTGCTGATCGCCCTTATTCTAACTCGGGCTCCGGCCTCAGGTCCCACTTCTCCCCGCCCCGGTGCCCCTGGACCGCTCCCCGCGTGCCAGCGCAAGGCGCGCAAGCGCGGCGCCAGGGGCATGATGGGAACTGTAGTTCAAATGCATCACGGGCTAAGCAGCCGCGGGTGACCGACGCCAAGATCGGACTACAAATCCCGCCGCGCCCCGACCGGAGCCTCCCATCCGGCCGGCCAGCCGGTCGGCCAGCCCGCCTGCCGGCACTCGGCGCGGGGACGCCCCTCACCTGTCGTGGCCGCCGACGTTGCTGCCCCGGAGCCGCCGCCACCCCCGCCACCGCGGTGGGGAGCGTTCCGCTTCTTGTTCTTCGGCATCGTGGGCCGCCCGGTGCCGTCTACACTTGGGAGCTCAGCGAGGATCAGCCGATGGAGCTGCACTGTCTACTCGTTCGTCTGTGCGGCGGGCGGCTGAGAGGCGAGTCTCGGGCTAACAAGAGAGGCGAGGAGCGGCGCGGATGAGAGGCAGCGGCGGCGGTAGCAGCAGAAATCCCCGTGAAGAGCTGCGAGCGGAAACGATACATGTTTCTCTCTAGCGCGGGAGCGAAGGCGGGGTGGGCCAGACCACGACGCCTTAAGTAGCCAGACAATTGCCTGTCGTCACCATGCGTGGGCGGGCCTGCATCGCTCGCTGGCCAATCGCTGCACATCTCCCCACCGGCGTCCACTGGGGCGGTGCCTGCATTCGGACTCCCATTCCCAGAACTCCAGTCTGCGCACCGCGCCGGGGCTGCTAGCCTTGGGGCCGCGCGGAACTCTGGGAGATGTAGTAGGCGAGAGGGCACGGCCTTCTCATGGCTCCTCCCAGTCCGGTGGCGTCGTGACCACCGTCCCTCCGAGGCGCCCGCCCTGGGACTCACCCGAGTAGTCACGATGAGCCATGCGGCAACTATGCAGTGTGACGACGAGCGTCAGCTTGGAAGATTGCGTGTCATAACCTTTCTCCTGCTAACGTGGGACTTCTGCCCAAACACAGCCATACCCTGCCCCCGTGGGTCTAGGGACGTACGCCCCACCCTCCAAAAAAGGTGTGCCTTCAGCTACTTTAGTTGTATTATTCGCGGATCTGAATTTCTAGGCTAGAATCCTAAATAACTAGACTGGTGATTCGGTCTCAGATTTCCATACAGAAAATGTGACCTTAGCCGGGCGGTGGTGGCGCACGCCTTTAATCCCAGCACTCGGGAGGCAGAGGCAGGCGGATCTCTGTGAGTTCGAGACCAGCCTGGTCTACAAGAGCTAGTTCCAGGACAGGCTCCAAAGCTACAGAGAAACCCTGTCTCGAAAAACCAACCAACCAACCAACCAAACAAACAAACAAAAAAAAAAAAAACAGAAAATGTGACCTTGATTCTACTGCCAGTTAGGAGGTCAGCATGGGATAAGAGCTTCTGAGAAGTTAGCAGCTGATCAAACATATGTGCCTTATACATATCAGTAATCACAACAGGGTTTGTTTTCTCAAGGTGCTCCGGAGATCTCTTTTCCCTGTCACAGCATCGGTCCTGTATTCAGGGCCTGCTGGTCGGTTCCTATTCTGTCCTTATGACAGACCCAACTCATTGACTTGATTCGTGCGAGTGACTCATTCTGAACTCCACCTCTCATGACAGCGTCCCACCTGAATGTCCCTCTTGTACCTTACTCCAACTTTAAAAGGTTTTTCTCCCTTCCTCTTTTTTGACTGTCATATATTAATAGTCAGGGCATTGTTGTCTTCCCCTGTGTTCAGTTTACACACTTGTAATTTATTCAGTTATTGTGTTCCTTTTAGTGTACTCCAGAGCACTTGGTTTTAAAATAAAATTCAGGTTCACATCTTGATCTCTAAGCACAGGTTCCCCCGTCCATGTTTCATGCCCAGTAAGGCTAATTATTTACTCGTGTGCCCCTTGTTTGACTTATCCACCTGTGTAAATAACTGTTTCAAAGCCTTACAGATACGCTAAATGCCAGCTCTCTTAACCTGGCCCTGTCTCTCACTGCTTTCCATATATCCTGTTCTTTTCCTGAACTAAACTGGTCTTTATTTCCGGTACACAGCTCTTTTTGTTACTTTGACTTCATCGTTCATCTCGCTTCCTGTTCTTTTAACAAATGCCCTAACCCCATCTATGTTATGTCCCTCTATCAAGACCAGCTCAAACGCCATCACCTTCGTGCAGCTTCAGTCATCTTCTTCCTGTTCTTACAATGAATGCCCTAACCCTCATCTTCAGCTTAAGAGTTACAGCCACCCATCGAACCACCTCACGTGCCATCACCTTCATGAGACTTCCTCTCACTGGTATTACCCTTCTAAAGCTCTGCCAACACTCCCTCTCCCCACAGACCACTTGTCAGAGCTCTGATCTGAAGAGAAACATCGAAGGATTGCTCTACTTTGTGTATTTCTGAAGAACGAGTAAACCACACAGAGCATGGGTACCAACCCAGGATGCAGGAGTGGCCACAGGCCCCATTGAGTCCCTTGTGTCTATACAACACGCTAGAAATCCAGAAGCCTTGACTCCAGAGCATGCTCTGAGCCGGATGTGGGCCGGCCTCCCTCCTCATCCACACTCTGGGGACTAGCCCCAGGGCTTTGTGCATGTTCGTCATGCACCGTACTCATGAGCTGCTAATCTATGCTACATTTCCAAACTTTTCTTTTTTCCTTAAAAAAAAAAAAAAGTGTTGCCAGGCAGTAGTAATACACTACTTTGATTCCAGCACAAGAGGCAGAGGCAGAGACAGAGGCAGGTGGATCTCTGAGTTCAAGGCCAGCCTGATCTACAGAATAAGTTCCACCATAGCCAGGACTACAAAGAGAAATCCTGTCTCTAAAAACAAAAGCAAGTAAACAACAACAAAAATCTCATCATTTTTTGTTTACAGCTAAAACTCTGGAAAATAAAAATCTTCACCCTGTGCATGAGCTTTTTAGAGACAGCAGACAAACCAGCCTTGAACTCTATGCTGTCCTAACTGAACTTTGACTACGACTAGTGAACCTTAATGAGCTGGTTGCTGTCAGTTTCCTGGGATCCTCTGGTCCACATTTCCACTTAGGACCACCAAGTGCTCAGGGTCTGCAATACTGGGCCAGCAGGGGGCAGCTTCTGCTGAGTTCTCCAGTAGTTTTTTTTGCCTTGGTTTGGCTGAATTTCTCCTCTGAAACTGGGTGCTTCCCACTGAACTTTTTCTCCAATTCACACACTAGACATATTTGTGTCTTCTGGAAAGATTTCAGTAGAGTTGCTGGAACAAAAAGTATGATTTTCCAACCACTTCCAACTTTGATTGCCTTGGTGCCATGATGCTGGAATCCCACAGGTAGGCCTTGGGGTCAGAGTTCATCTCCAGCTAGAACAGTACCTGTGGGTTGCCCAACTCAAACTTGTCCAGCATTGGACACCGTAGTCTTGGCACCTCAAGCTAAGCATGGGTTTGTACTTACAGCCTGCTGGCGTAGGAAGAGGCCCAACTCTCACAAGAACTCCAGGCTTGCTTCACCTGTTTATCTAGCCACTTCTACGTACATTTCATATTATGAAATATTACGTCATGTTATGACCTCTAATTGCAAGAAGTTAGAAGATAAATGTTCATGCTGTGCTCGTCGGCAATCAAATCTGAAGGTGTAAATAAAAGCTATGAGGAAGTCAACCTGGTAACATCCATCTTATGTACCATGAGGCAGAGTTCTCCCACGCTCTACTATGTACCATCCTTTGCCATCTAGACATTACGCATGCGCTGCTTCTCAACTCTTAGTCATGGTGATATATGCTCTCATGAAACATGCCATCTGATAGATAACGCCATAGTGGTAAGTCTACTCAATTGTTGTAAACATAGGGGTCATATTAGAATTGTGCATTTGTGAAAAGAATTCTCAGCTGTCTTGGGGTCTTTATGTTGGGCAGTTTGGCTTAAGAATGTAACACATGTATATTCCTTGAAGGCATAAGCATGAGAGGTTTTCTTTGAATGACTTTAGTCATAGCTCCTTGAGATTCTTAGTATAATATTAAGTAGAATTAAATGTCTCCTTGATCTTCTGTATAGTGTTTGGCAGGATCTAGTTCTTTACAAAAAAAAAAAATTTTTTTTTTTTAAATTTTGGGGTTTTTCGAGACAGGGTTTCTCTGTAGCTTTGGAGCCTGTCCTGGAACTAGCTCTTGTAGACCAGGCTGGCCTCAAACTCACCAGAGATCCGCCTGCCTCTGCCTCCAAAGTACTGGGATTAAAGGTGTGCGCCACCACCGCCCGGCTAAGATTTTACTTTTTTATTCGTATGTGTATGTGTGAGTGTATGTTACATGTGTCTGAGGAGGCCAGAAGAGGTCAGATTCCCTGGAACTGAAGTTATAGGCAGTTACAAGCCGCCTGACATGGCTGCTGGGAACTGAACTTCAGTCCTCTGCAAGAACAGTAAAGCACTCTTAAACACCGAGCCACTCTCCAGCCCCAGAATCTTGCTCTGGCTTATATCTCCCACATTGCTTCTCATCAGCCTCTTCCCTTCTGCGAAGACATCTCCAGGCTCACAGGGCTCATGACTCGGGCCTCGCATGTTTGGCAGATAATTTCTACCTCTTTAGCCCACTCTGATTCAGCCATATCAGTCACCTTTACCAACCCTAAACCACGAAATTGATGCCTTGCTTGAGCGTTTTGCAACAGCTCCCGTCTGCCTGCTGTGATCCTCCCTAGAGCTTCCCACAGTTGCCATTCGGATCTCAGCTTAGATGACAACTCCCTGAAGAAGTCTTCCCACTCTTCCCCAAAAGTAGCAGCGTTACTCCACCCCCCAGCCTAACTTCATCTCCCAAAGCACCCCAGAACCTCTCACTGCAGTTTGCTCCCTCCGCTTGCCAGAATGTTCGAACTATAGAAACGGTAGTTTTATTGTTAACACAGAGTCTTGCTTTGCAGCCTAGAAAAGCCTAGAATTGGCCAGGTAACCCAGACTGACCATACTTGTAACTCTGCTCCCAAGTTCTGGACTTCGGGATTCAGCTTAAGTGAGCCTCCTTCATTCAGTACTGAGACAGTCTATAGAACTTAATCCATAGTCCGTCAGCCTGACTGAATAGAGACATAATTGAATGTCACTTCTGTTTAGAACATCACACACAGTGTGCCCATCATCTGTTGTCATAGACGTTGCCCCCATACTAGCTTGTCCGACGAAATGTCTCTCTTCATGATCCTCACACTGTCTGATGTAGAACATTCTTAATTATATTATTATAATACTTGTATTATCTGTTGCCCCATCAGATATAAGGTCCATATGTGTAAGGTGACAGTGATAATTTCTGTAGCACGCACCAGGTCTTTACAGATACATGTAGCACCTCTGTGTAAGTTAGAAGAAGAAAATGGCAGACTTGAAGATTGGGAATTGGCTGGAGTTTATCTCCTGCTGAGCCCTTTATCAAGGAAAGGGGGATGGTTATAGTGTGCTCGCTTCAGAGGAATGTACCCTGTATCTGAGCAAAGGAACAAGTGGGCATGGACACAGGTGGGCCTCACAGGTCCACACTGTTGGGCTGAGGAGATGGCACAGACAGAGGAGCTAGTGTTGCCTTACTAACACACAGCCCTGAATTTGTTTCTCAGAACCCACATTTCAGTGGACAAAAAAAGTCAGATGTGCTGGTGCTCTGGTAATGTCCGGGCTGGAGAAGCAGAGACGGGGACCCTGGGGCTCACTGGCAAACCAATCCTGACTTACTTGACCCATTTGAGTCCAGCAAACACCTGGCTTCAAAAACAAACAAAGCAGATGTGCGGCTCCTGAGGAATGGCACCCAGAGTTGTCTTCCGGTTTTCACATGAGTGTGCGCGCACACACGTGGAGTAGTTTTCCATACATCTCATGTGATTCTAAAAACAACCATATACAAGAACGATTAGTCTTGCCATTTATGGATGAAGCAATGGGTCAAAGGGTTTTCCAGCTTCACTAAGTCATGGGTATCACTGGAAATAGTGGCTGTGACTGACACCCATCTGCTTCAAAGGCTCTGCCTGTGCCAAGCTTTGCTACATGGGAACCTGATTACAGTTTTGATGAGTTGCCCTAAGGTTCGTGTGGGCAAAATCTTCCCTGTACATCCTTTATCAAATGTTCTTTGACCTCCAATGTCATTCTCCAGTCCCTATTCATGACTGTCAAATGATTTCATGGCGGGTTGAGATCATCCAGATTATCTCGTAAGATTGTAGCAGAACTTTATTATCAGATAATATTTTTCAAGTCAGGTGCTGGTGGTGGTACATGCCTTTAGTCCTAGCACTCAGGAGGCAGAGGCAGGCAGATCTCTGAGTTTGAGGTCAGCCTGGTCTATAGAGCAAGTTCCAGGATGGCCAGGGCGACATGGAGAAACCCTGTGTTGAAAAAAGCTAAAAACTAAAGTATTATTCTTCAATCAAATGGTTTTTTTAAAATATTTATTTATTATGTGTACAATATTCTGTCTTTGTGTATATCTGCAGGCCAGAAGAGGGCACAAGACCTCATTACAAATGGTTGTGAGCCACCATGTGGTTGCCGGGAATTGAACTCAGGACCTTTGGAAGAGCAGGCAATGCTCTTAACCACTGAGCCATCTCTCCAGCCCCAATCAAATGGTTTTTAAGTAGATTGCCACCTGTAATCTTTTAGGTTTTTGGTTTTCTTAATGTGTTTACAATTTTTGTCTTATTGCCAAGAGTGGCGATAATGCAGTATGCTAAATATGAGATCCCTGCTGCCTTATAAATGGACACAGCAACAAAGTTAGCCCTGGACTATATTGTTTCTCTTTATCCTTAACACAGTGTAGGAGACTCTGGGCATGGTTTCAGGCTGAAGTTGCACACTTTCTCTAATATAATTTCCAACGGAAATGTGAGAGCAGTGCTCAAGTCTCCTCTAAGACAAGAATGTTTATCTCACACGGTAGCAGTGTCGTCGATACACATCGAGGCTGTCTTCGAAGAGTACTGTGAGCCATTAGAACCGTACAGCAAATCAGTGCTCGTGGAGTCATGTTGAAAGAGCTATTCCATGGTTACATCATGTACATACACGTTTCTTTAACAATTAATGTCTTTGGACTTTGTCATTTAGCTGCCCTTTGACCCTTCGTACCAAACATAATGAAAATGAACTTCGTCTTTCCTGACCTCTCCATCCTGTTTCCTTTAACCATTTCTCTTCCCCAGCATGATCTAATCTCTGGTGAAGCCATGAGAAAATAGTTGAAAAATACTTGAGAGTTGATCGCCTTCAAATTCCTCAGCCAGGAAATGCTCTGACAGCATGATTACAATCTAGTACCGTAGTTATAGCTGGATGATAGTGGCACACACCTTTAACCCCAACACTCAGGAAGCAGAGACAGGTAGGTAGATCTCTGAGTTTGAGGCCAGCCTGGTCTAGAGTGAGTCCTAGGAGGAGAGCCAAGGTTGCGTAGAGAAACCTTGTTTCCAAAAGAAACAAAAGTTCTAGTACTGTGCTAGAACTTATGATCAAAGAGATGAAGAGGTCTGGGTACTGGGCCTCATGAAGCCCCAACAAAGGGCACAGCATGAGTCACCATGGCTGCCCTTCCCTCTGAACGCACTTGGAAGCTATAGTTCTGCCTCTCTGTTGACCAGCTTCCACCACTTTGTTCTCGGGACAAGATCAAAGAGGACCTTCATCTACACCAGAGAGCAGGTCACCTACCTTCAGGTGCCTCCATTGCCTTGTGTGAAAATGAGTGTCAATAGTCCCTGCTTTTGTTATCGCTAGATTGTCAGAAAGAATGATATCCCTGAAGTCTCGGTCACTTGCCAAGTACTCTGTGCTAATGGGCTACTCTGTGCTTTAAACGGAAGACAGAAATGAGTCTCCTAATGGAGGAACTTTAGATTTTGGGAAGCCAGGGGAGATCTTTTGTCTGAGAGTTGAGCAGAGAATTTACCAAGCACCCTGATCAGGACAAGCCTAACCTGAATCAGCAAGGCAGCCAGCATCGCTCCTACAAACTTCATTGGTGGCTACAGATTTGGGATGGAGATGGACCGAGATGCAAAAGTCTATCTCAGTTATCAGTTTAGCAGCTCTTAGGGTGAGGCCTTAACCAAAGCTGCCGTTCTCTCATCAGTAAGTCAGATTCTCTCAGAATCTTTCTCATTGAAGAGGCGCTATCTTCTGCCTACTGGAGACACAGGAGAATATAAGAGCAGACTTGCAGGAAGAGATCCAGAGGGAGGGCCCATCTTCCCGTTCCCAGTGGCAGAGCTGTCAGATTCCACATGCCCTTGCCATGAGGGTCAGAGAACCTTTAAGCTTCTAAAGCTCTTTCTTCATACTTAGGTCAGGTCAATGAGTCTTTCTTGTAAGCCAGAATAGAAGGCAGTGTCTTTTCGCATTCCCATTTTCTTGCTGTAGTCTCCTAGGAAACTGTCCTGTGACCCTCAGGTAGGACTTACAAAGCTTGTCTTTTACTCTCAGCTGGAAAGCAGTGGGAAGTAGAAACAGATTGGCAGCAATTCGGAGGCAGTTTGGCAATGAAAATGGGTGAGCTGTCACATTTGAACTTTAGCAATATTTATTGTGAAGGAATCCGGTCAGAAGAACTCTAAAGGCACTGAAAACTCAGGGCAAACCTAACTACTGCGTTTGTCACACTGAAACATTGGGTTCTAGTTTCATTTCGATTGCTGTAATAAAGCACTGACCGAAAGCAACTCGGGGGAGGGAGTTTATTTCAGCTTACAGGCTACAGCCCATCTTGGGAAGAAGTCAGGGCAGGAACTTGAAGCAGAAGCCATGGAAGAATGCCGCTCACTGACTCACTCACAGTCTCCTGCCGCCTTCTGCTTTCCTGTGCAACCCAGGACCACCTGCCTAGGGAATGGTGCAGCCCACCGTGGGCTGAGCAAACATTGGTGATTGCCTACCCTAGACACACATTGTCTCCCATATCCATTCTCAGAATGTTAATGTTCCGGTTGCCAGCTTCCCTTGCGGAGCCAAGTGCTTCCCAGGGGTTGGGATGTGACTGATCCCATGACTCATCCCTACTACAAATGGTTGGTTAAGCCGGGCGGTGGTGGCGCACGCCTTTAATCCCAGCACTCGGGAGGCAGAGGCAGGCGGATCTCTGTGAGTTCGAGACCAGCCTGGTCTACAAGAGCTAGTTCCCCGACAGGCTCCAAAGCTACAGAGAAACCCTGTCTCGAAAAACTAAACAAACAAACAAACAAACAAATGGTTGGTTAATTTTGGATGCACAGCACAACTCTAGCCAATGGGGTGTGAAGAGGTCTCGGGAAAGTAATTGTCCTCAAGAAAAATACAAATGGAAAGGTAGTCATATCTTTGGCAAGCAAATCCAACACATAATGGCAAAAGGAAACAGCAGAAGAAGCTGGCTGAGGTTCTGTAGTCACTTAGCTGGCCCCACACACCACCTCTCGACACTTATACATGAGCAGTAAATACTCCAGATATTTAACCAAATACTTCAATGTTATTTCATTTCTATGACTTGGAACTGAAAGCATCCCAACCAATTGTGTTATATCTAACCATCTCTTCTAAATGATGATAACATTTAGCAATGTCTACCGTTTTCAGTGTCTACAGAAACGAGTAGAGTAAAATTAATCGTTCAACTCTTCCTTTACCTCCCTAAAAAGTTCCATATGTTTCAAGAAAAAAAAAAGTCTTTGAATTCCTCGCTCGTGTCATCTGCCACTTTGTACGGGGAATGTACCAACATCGGGCTACTGCCCACTTCACGCCGCCTCCACAGACTGCTGTCCAAGAACACCCTGTTAAAACTCTCTATTTGGAGACTTTCCTTCCCTCTACACCCACAGTATCGTGTATGACTGGTTTTGGGGGGGTATTTTTTTCTATCCTCTTCTTTTTTTCCTTTCATCCTTAGTGTTCCTAATTAACAGTTTTCCTTCCCTTCATGGTCCTAATAGGACTCATCCTTCTTGCTCCTTGTTGCTAATTGGCAACATACTGGGTTTTCCGTAACTGAAACATCTTCCAATGAGAGATAGCTATTTTTCTGTCAGTGGTATCCCAGATGGCTAACTTTGATTATGATTCATGAATGGTTATGCTGCCTTCTAAATCAGACTTGTCATGATGAGTAAGCAAAGGTGCTTTCTCTGTCTTCCCAACACCGAGAAAATGAGATGTGCTCCCTCTCACGACCACACTCAATAAGGTCATGACATTTCTTTGAAGGTTGTTTCTCTATTCCCTTTATTTTCATAACTTATTTTTTCTTATGGGAATGCCCTACACATCTATACAAACAAATTGGTCTCTGTCTCCTCGTTCTGTTTCTTACAATGCATTTATGAAGTCTTAGGTGGATCAAGTAACTCTAAAGAGTGAGTCAGCAACTTTCATACTGTTTCCTTACGTCCTTATGGCAATATCTTCTTACCCTTGTCCTTTCAAGTTCTACCTCTTTACCTTAATCCACCCTTTCCCACCCCCAGAAGTATGAATAGTACCTCAATACCGTTTTCACATCATATGAATTAGAATACCTGCCTACATGTTTGCTTTTATAAATAAAGTAGTATATGTACTTTGCCAGCTTCACTGCTTTCTTTCTTGTGAAATTATTCATTTTTTACATTTGGACTCATTTTAAGATGGAGTCAACTGTCACATTTTGACACATTAGTGAGATACAAACAAGTAATGCATTAGTTTGAAATTCTTCAGATATGACATAACATAATTTTTAGTTTTGATAGTAACCCCATATTTCAATATTTTCTTGCATCCCACCCATTCCCTAAATTCCACCACTGGAGAATTTAGTCACCCCTACTCCGGTTCCATTAATAGTGTTAACGGGTTCACTATTCACCTCAACACCAAACTATTCCACATCTGAACTATGTCTAGATTCTACCCTCTCCCTCTCATGCCCACTGAAATTATGAAGCACAGCGTAGCCTAGGCTTACATTCCTAATTCCCACTTCCTGCCCTGAGCCACGTCATGAGAATGACTTTCCCGACACAGATACTATTACAACTTCCATGACTTTGTAGTTCCTGTTTCTGCAAAATGTATTGTCCTCTGTTGTGTTCCTAGTGCCCTGGAGGGATCTCTGTCCTGAGGAAATAGCATAGCCTTTAGTAAAGGAGACAATTAGGAACTAAACTCTGTTCTACCACTTACCAGTGGGTAAGTTACCAAGTTACCACACCTCAAGTTCCTCTCCTATAAAATGGTACTAATTTAGGGCCCATCTCAGAGATGATAGGAGAGTTAAATCATCTAGTACATGTTAACACCTTTGATGAACACCCTGATTGTCAGTTTGACCCGATCTAGAATCCCCAGATCTGCCTCTTGGCATTGCTATCTAGATCCGGTTGATTGAGGTAATCTGCCCTTAGCTGTGGGCTGTGAGCCACACCATTCCATGGTTTGGAGTCCTGAACCAAATAGAAACTGGACAGGAATATTCCTGACTCTCTACTTCCTGACTATGAACATAGTGTGACCAGCTACCTCAAGCTCCTGCCTCTGTGACCTCCCTGCTATGAATGACTATGAAACTATGAAACAAAATTAATTTTCTTTCCTTAAATGGCTGTGCTCAGATACTTTGTCACAGTCAGGAGAAAAGTAACAAATAAATTCCAACTCAGTGTGCACTCGCTGAATTGTTCCATAAAACATTGTTCCTTAAAGATGCTATTCAGCCAGAAGAAAATGATGCTTAACATGACAGTTTCATGACATAGACTGTGAAACCGCAGACAGCCTCCGGCTAATGATGGTACCCACATTGTCAGACCCACGATTCACAGAGGAACACTGGCTGGTTTAATGAGGGAACAAAATCCAGACTCTCTCTGCTTCAGCCATGACTCACTGTTCTGGGAAACTTCACCTTCTCCGAGAATAAGCCCTGGAGTGGCTCGTGACTTGACGGTCACCATGAGAGCTATGAAGAACTCAGAGGCACTCTGGACAAGCCGGAGGTGACATGTTGGATCTGACTTTGAGGAAGCTCTGTGGGAAGGCAATGCTGCTGCCGCCACTCATTAAAATCCTAAGTGAACGATTACCAGTACGGTATTTGTGTGTCCACCATTACCCAGCGTACCAAAAGCGTCTTAAAATGGGAGCACAACAGCCTCTCAGAGGAGCCAGGTCAAGTTGGTATATGTAACACCTCAGAAGTTAAAGAAAACAGGATGAATCAAACAGAAAGACTGCCGTGGTGTGTTACAGGCTATCTATCCATCATCCAAAACTTGGGACCAGAAGCATTCTGATATCAGAGTTTTCAGATTTGAGAAGTTTGCACAGATTTCACTGTTGGGACTATCTGAAATGCATATTGTTGCAGAATCCAAAGATTGGGGGTTTGGGGCTTTGGGATTCTCAACCTGTACTCGTGTTTTAGGAATCATGTCTGGGCCAATTTGTGAGTAACCACTTCAATGTCTAGCTATATGGACAGCGTTAGTTTTTGACTTTTGATAAGCATTTTGATTGTTTTCAGTCATTCCGTAACATAGTAGGGACATGTACACCAGGTCCAAAACATCCCTGAGGTGGTTTGAATGAGAATAGCCCCATAGGTTTGTTTATGTGAATGCTTAGTCATCAAGAAGTGGCACGACTTGAGAAGGATTAGGAAGTGTGACCTCATTAGGTAGATAGATGTGGCCTTGCTGGAAGAAGTGTGTCACAGGGAAGGGGGGAGGGACTGAGGTTTCAAAACCCCAAGCCAGTCCCAGTGTCTCTATCTTTCTGCTGTCTGCCAGTCCAGAAGTAGAACTCTCAAGTCCTTCTCCATTACCACGTCTGCCTGCATGCTGCCGTTCTCCCCACCATGATGATAATGGAATAAAGCTTCTGAAACCATAAGCAAGCTCCAAATAATGTTTTCTTTTATGAGAGTTGCTGTGGTCGTGGTATCTCTTCACAGCAATAGTACAGTGACTCAGACAACCCCCAAATGAAGTTTAGATGGTATATGAAGTCACTGGATTTATATGTAAAATATTGCGGAGTTAAGTGTTTAAGCTATTTTATTTTATCCCAGATCACACTTTAAATCATTTTTACTTAAATAAATGATATTATAGCTTCTTGATTATAGTGAACATGACATTATAGTCTAACTCCCTAGTATTTTCACTGATTAAAATACTTTGAACAGAGTAAAACACAGATTCATATGCTAAAATAGTTTAACATCTCTGAAATTAATACCTCTGCAATTAAAATACAGTACAATGTGATACCCGTTATCCCACTCAATAAATATTATATAATGAATGTACTCGTTGAGCAAAACAAGAGCAACGACAATAAGATTAAGGAGTAAAATAATCTTAACTTCCATCTATTGTGCTTCCACTGGATAACAAGTCTTTTCGACTTGAAAGTGATACCCTGGAGATCTATTCAATAAAGCCCTTTCCCTTGGCCTCAGTTTTCAAGGGCTCCTCAATGTTAAGTCCCTCCTTGACCCCCAGATAGACTGTTTATTCTCTCTGGGCATCCTCAGGCTATTCTGCTCAGTATTTTATTCAGTTTTACTTGCTGCTGACCATGAGTTCCCACAGCCACGGCCTGCCACCAATTCCTCCTGGCCACCATCTCAGGCAGTGTCAATCACGGGGCAGTGGTGTGGGGCCTGCAGCTAAGCGAAGGAGCATACAGATGTTAGCCTTGCCAGCTGCTAGCTCTGTGACCTTGGGGGAGTTATTTAACCTTTCAATGTCTGATTTCTAACTTTATAAATTGGAGATAATGCTGCTGAATAAGTGGGATTTGTGAAAGCCTTTAAATGAGAGGTGGAAAGGATCAGCAAGATGCGGGTTCCTCGTGAACACCGTTTTTCCAAAGGAACATTCCCTTTGAATCCGAGCTTTCTCTCAGGTTCAGCTTCTAAGAGCCATAAAAATGGCATCCTGCCTTTCCTGTTCACTGTTGTGACGCTAGCATCTAACACAGCCTGCCATATGACTGGTAACTGTGGAATGAATCAAAACGCAGACACAATTCCTTATAAGAATTCTTTTTTAAAAAGACAAAGAACTACTCACAGTTACAATGCCTAGTGTCTTAGCTAAGGTTTCTCTTGCTGTAACAAAACACCATGACCAAAAAGCAAGTTGGGGAGGAAAGGGTTTTATTTGGCTTACACTTCAGCATTGCTGCTCATCCCTGAATGAAGTCAGGACAGGAAGTGAAACAGGGCAGGATCCTGGAGGTAGAAGCTGATGCAGAAGCCATGGCGGGTTGCTGCTTACTGGCTTCTTCAGCCCACTTTATTATAGAACCCAGGACCACCAGTCCAGGGATAGCACAATGCACAATAGACTGGACCCTCCCACACTGACCATTAATTGAGAAAATGCCTTGTAGCTGGCTCTCTGGGAGGCATTTCCTCAGCTGAGGCTCCTTCCTCTGATGACTCTAGCTTGTGTCAAGTTGACACACAACACCCAGCCAATATACAACAACAACAGTATACCACAATGTGTGTGTGTGTGTGTGTGTGTGTGTGTGTGTGTGTGTAGTTCAGAGGTCAACTCTGGCATCAACCATCCACCTTGCTTTATTAAGCCTGGGATTTTCACTGCAACCTGGAGATTGACAATTAGGCTAGACTGAATGGCCAGCAAGCCCCAGGGTGCTGCCTCTATCTCTGCCTCTCCAGGATTATGACCACACATTCCCACACTGCCCAGAGAGGACGACTCAAGTCCTCATAGTTACATGGCAAATACTACTGACTGTCTCCCTAGCCCTGCAACACCTGAAAACATCGAAATGATGATATGTATGTGTGTCTCTGTGTGGTCATGCGCATGAGAATGCAGGTGCCCCGGAGATCAGAGGCATCCAAATCCTTGGAGTTACCTGACATGGGCTCTAAGAACTGAACGTGGTTCCCCTGTAAGAGCAGTACACAGTCCAACAACTAATTTTCTGATGGTCCAGATGAATGGATGCACAGAAGTAAAATGTAAAAAGCCTCGTGGCATTCGTTGCCCTGTAATCACAGAGGGCAACAGAGGGCATGGCTGGTGGTTGGCTCGATGACTAACATCTTCTAGTATCAACCTGTGCTCGTGCTCCCAGCACGGCTATTATAGGCAACGAGAGTCACTCCTCGGTTTAGTAAATATTTATGGCGTGCTTAGGATGGAGGAGGTTCCAGAATAGATACAATACTTGTGAACACCAGCGTCCCTGGGAGGGACAGAACAAAAGATGCTGTTTTTTGAGGCTCACAGCATCAGATGGCTGGAGTTTTCGCCCCAAAAGACCGTAAGGAGTAGGTGGCACATGCGGTAGCACCGTTCTTTTCTCTGTTTCAGATATCACTCTCAGAGCAGTGACTTTCCTGATTCCCCCATTGAGGCAGAGTGTGTAATCCCCTTTGGTTGTAGGTGCGGATGGCACAGAAACAAGCCACGTGGGGAGGGTGTTGACCCTGACGTGAACTCTGCACAAAGCAGGTGCCTCTGGAACCTTCCCACACAACTTCACAAATGTGCCTGATTCTTGTTTTGCTGGACTAGCTCTAAAGATAAATTGTAATTAATAAAAGCAAACAGGTTATGGAGGTCAGGACAAGGGAGTTGTCCTGGGTGCTCTCCTCCCATTGTTGCAACACAGGGCAAGAGGGTTGACACAGAAGCAGCAAGGGGAGGGGCAGGCAGACCACAGAGGGCAGCTCAGCAAGAACTGATCACCTCTTTTGTAACCTAGATCCAGGTGATCTCACGTACAGCATGCTAAGTAGCTGTGTGTCCTTCCTACTCTCCACCTCACGTGGGCTAACAGCCCCCACGAGTAGCCAGCCCTGGAACCCATTCGTCAAAGAGGAAGGCCTCCGAGCTGGTTTGCTGAGTTAACAACTTGGATCTCACTGCCGCCATGCCTTTATACGCTGAGATTAATCGGCCTGCATCCAAAATAGACAATAGTACAATGGTTACAAGGATTCTCTGCGTCTTCCTTCCCTCGTCCCTAGTCAGGGAAGCTATACCCATCGCTTCCCCGCCGAGCCTTATGCTTGCTCAGCTCCCTTCGTGTCCTCCAGGCCACTTATGACGGAAACAGATTGATGGCCACAACAGGAAGCCGAGGACGCTGGAGTAAAATAGCAAGGCCGCTGGAGAGAATGTCCGAGGATCAAGAGCGCCAGCAAAGAGGCAGGAGGGCCAGCCAAAGAAGGATGGGAAGAGACAGTGGCAGGAAGGAAAGAAGAACCGAATTCCACCCACCTCAGTCGAACCTGAGCTGACCCAGCTCTGAGGAAGGGTCCTTCCTCCCTCGCTGGACTGTGAGGAGCAGCTGTATCAATCGGCTGGAGAGCTGAGTGCTGGCTTGCACAAAAGCCAGAAGCAGGGAATTTTTTTTTAAATTTTAACTTTAATTTTTTGAGAATTTCATACATGAGTATACAGTATTTACATCATTCCCCCCTTTCAGTGCCTCCCTGTTTCCCACCACACCCTGACTCGAATTCATGACTTCTGTGATTATTGTTGTTACACACACACACTCTCTCTCTCTCTCTCTCTCCCTCTCTCTCTCTCTCTCTCTCTCTCTCTCTCTCTCTCTCTCACACACACACACACATACATACACACATGTATAAATTGATACCATGACCACTCCATGGTATGGTTATGGGTAAGGTTTTTATTGTAGATAGGGGAGAACAGCCAGAGGCGTCTGGAAGCATCATAGCAGAGAGAGAAAGAAATACTCTGAACATGGCCAGCAGATAGCCAGGATTGTAGAGAACAGCAGCAAGAGATAGAGGATAGAATAGAGAATACTGAACAGAGGAACCGTGAGCTAGAAGGAGTTTAAGGTAGGGGACAAGGTGAGAAGAGCCAGGATGGTAGAACTTGGAAATGTGCAACACATACTTGTGCTGAAGGAGCCTGGAGGCCAGGAGGCACCACGGGTAGCCATAGGTCCCTTCTGCCAGAGCTAAGGGAAATGCCTCCCTTGGCTAGGTGAAAACCCAGTTTCACAAGTCCCTGGAAACACTGGCTTTTATGTAAACACCAGAAATCCGCCTCTAGTCCAGGCTGAGCTCATTGGACTGCCTTTTGGAGTCTGGGGAAATGGAGTTTCTTTTGAACCTAACAACAACACACACACTCACAACCAACTGAGTCCAGTTGGCATTACCAGTATGTCCATGTGCTTAGGGCTGACTCCTTAGGACTGGAAAGCCTATCAGTGGGCACATCACTGGAGGGAACTGCTTCCCCCTCAGCAGCCTCAGAGCCTGTGGCTCTTTGACCAGAAGCTGGGAAAATCTTATTCAGGTCCCGGACTGTGTGAGCAGCTAGAGCTGGTGGAAAAAGGGGAAGTAAGAGGTAAAATCTATTTATTGCGAAGACGTTTGCAGGTCTCTGGTACTAGGCAAGCGTTCCACACTTCGGCCCTAGCATGGAGTCCTCACCTGCTCCATGTTTCCCTTTATATAAAATACCTTCTCATTTGTCCCCTCCCACTTAGCGAACCATCAGCAGGACAGAGACAAAACCAAAACCGGGATGAAAAGTGGCTAGGTCTGAATGTGTGCTCAAGGCTTTGGCTTGGTTTGTGCGTTGTTGTGTGTCAGGCTCATTAGTGCTGATTCTGGATTGACCAGATGGTATGCAATTTTGCTCTTCTCTGTAGTTTTCTTAGGGGAGCAAAGTTCAGAGTTCACGTTATGTGTGACTGGAAGGAAGCTTGGTGTCCCACTAAGTTCTCCCTCCTGCATGCTTCTGAAAATCAAGGACTAGGCAAGCGTTCCACACTTCGACCCTAGCATGGAGTCCTCACCTGCTCAGCCCTTACAAGCGCCTGGCTCTGTCTTCTACCCACCTCCCCCAGGCTCTGCCAGGCTTCTCTTTGTGCCTTACTCCAACCACGGCATCCCCACATCCCCCAAAGCAACACAGACACCTAAAGACCTGGCGCAGAGAAGGGACTAAAGCTAGAGAAAGTGCTTTCTCAAAAAAAAAAAAAAATGGACGGACACACACACGTGGCTCCAGCCTCTGCTGCACTGGTCAGTGCTGCAGAGGACAAGTCTTCTTGCTTTCCTGATGGGAATGTCTTCTCTGTGTTTGGACTTTTGGGGTCTTTTGTTGATGTTGCTGTTTTTTGGTTATAAAATATTGGGTCTCATGTAGCCTAAACTTGCCTTGAACTCTCTAAGTAGTTGAGGATGTCTCTGAACTCTTGATCCTCCTGCTCCCAACTCCCAATTGTTAGGATTATAAGAGTGACATGGGACACTGTGCCCGGTTGGAAATGACTTTCTTTTTTACAAGAATGACGATGGCTATTCCCCTGAGCTCTCTCATCAGGACAAGTCCCTGGGGTTTGGTTGGTCCCACCAGCCACACTGAACCAAGTGACAGGTTACAGCCATGGAAGTATGAAGAGGAACCCTGAGAAAAATTTGGGATGAGCCACCACCACCACCACCACCACCACATGAGGGGACTCAGAAGTGTCTCACAGAGAAACGTGTCCTCACTTTATTTTACCTTTTTTCGTTTTTTGCTTTGTTTGTTTGTTTGTTCATTTTTCGAGACAGGGTTCCCCATAGCTTTGGAGCCTGTCCTAGAACTCACTTTGTGGACAAAGATGTCCTCGAACTCATAGAGATCCATCTACCTCTGTCTCCTGGGTGCTGGGATTAAAGGCATGCACCACCACCGCCCGGCTGCTTTATTTTATTTCTGTAGAACATTGCCCATGATAGTACCCATGGTAGAAAACTGAAGGATAGCAACAGACAGCTTAAGAGAGCTCCAGCTTTTGAAACACTAAGCTGAACAGAATGTTCTTCCTCAGACCATGGCACGCCTGCCTCAGCCTTAAAATAAGACACAAAGAGAGTGTCTTGTTTATTGTGGTGGCTGAGATAATAAATTGATATGACGAGTCCCATTTTAGAGTGCCTGGATGAGGATCTACCGAAGCAGATGGGCGTTATGAGGAGGAAAAGCTCAGAAAGTGGAATTAGATTTGTCATACATTGCACAGCAGCTGCTCAGAAGACTGAAGAACTCTCAGAATTAATTTCCCAGGGGACAATGCAACGGGCCACAGTGATGCGAGCCCTGGAACTGCAGGTGACAATCAGCTATATTCCAGATAAAGGGACTATTGAATAATAAATGTTCAAAGGTTAATCTTCTAAAATGTTAATTGCCCTTGACTCACCATCAAGTGTGATTGCATGTTAAATGTACCCCTTGGCCACAGTTAAAGGTGATGTTTGCCCGTGTAAGATGGTTTCTGAAGGAAGGAGACTACTGAAATCACAGATGTTGCTGAATGACTGCCGGGGACTTCATGGAAAATGATGGGCAAACAGTGATTCATCAAGACAGTCAGATGAAAGCATTCTACTAGCTGATAGGTCTCAGAGGACTGACGGACAGTTATCTTTCTGAAACTATAAGCATCTGCTGATAAATTAATTTTAGACAAAGAAGGTATGGTAGTTTAAATGTAATTGAACCCCATAATCTCATGTTAAGAGGTGTGGCTTTGTTGGATTGGGAATGGCTTTGTTAGAGGAAGTGCATCACTGTGGGGGCAGGCTTTGAGGTTTCTATGCTCAGGATACTGCCCTGTGTCTCAGCTGACTTCCTGTTGCCTGAAAGATGCAGGACTCTCAGCTACTACTCCAGTCTGCATGCACCCATGCCCCTCACCCTGATGATAATGAACTGAACCTCGGAAACTGTAAGTGAGCCACCCCAATTAAGTGTTTACTTTATAAGAGTTGCCACGATCATGGTTGCTCTTCACAGCTTTAGAAACCCTAAGACAAGAGGCAAGGGCAACTCCTAGGTTGGCCTGTCAGGTTGATAAAAGCCACTGGGATGATGACAAAGGTGTTGAGATTGGGGCTTACACAATGGCAGCTGTCTGGTGGAGATGATCAGGTGCTAGTAATGGATGAGTGGGGCATGGATTTGGCAGGAGTGTCGCGAGCCACCTTTAGGCCCATCTTCTGCCGCCATCCTGGCCACAGTGAGTTCGTATGTTCCAGGGTTAGAGCGTGAGGATTAGAAATGTTAGGTAGCACACGCCTTTAATCCCAGCTGCTCTTCCCTATATAATCCAACCATTTAGTTTACCCACTCTCTTTGTACCTTTGGGCCTCCTGACTGCTACACTGGTTCCCTCTCCTCTCTCCCTCTTCCCTTCCCCCTCCCACATGGCCCAGCCCAGATGTCCCAGCCTCTACCTGTGGTCTCCCTTTTATCCACAAGAAACTTTCTCCTCTACCATACCTAGGAACAGTCATATCATTTCCTCTTTCTTTTAAAAATTCATTCAGTTTGATTTTCTCACTACTGTGGCGACATGCTTGACAAAGACAACTTAAGGAATGGGGTTTTTTTTTCATAGTTTAAGAGGGAATCCATAATGGGGTGTTATAAAATGGTGTGAGAGAGACCTTGGTGGATCAAGTGAACCTCACAGCAGGTGAGGGACAGACAGGCTATGCAGGCAGAGTTTCGATGGGAGTTTTATTGAGATGGAGGAGGGGAAAGGAGAGAAAGAGGAATACAGAGAGAGAAAAAGGCAGAGGAAGAGCAAGGACCAGCCTGCCTCTTCAGAAGAGCAGTGGGAAAGAGAGTGGGGGTGGGGGTGGGGGTTGCAGAGCTTGTCTTTTAAAGAAACCTTTTGCACCTGCCCAGTGACATAACAGCCATAGGACCCTGAGACAGGGTATGTCTGGGTGCATCCTGCCAGGTGACAGGGGCCAGCATAATGCCTGAATCCTAACAGGGGGAGTGTGAGAAAACTGGATACATTCTGTCCACAGTCAGGAATCAGTTCACCCTGTACTTATTTATTAACTGTCTGGGCACCCAGCCCATGGGTTGGTGACACCTACATTCAGGATGAACCTTCTCATCAGTTAAAACAGTTAATCTAGGTGAGATTTAACTCACCCAGAGCTATGTCTTCCAGATGATTTGGAATCCAGTCAATGTGACAATGAAGATTAGACATCACAGCAGCCATAGCAAAACACCAAGGCTGCTGCCCTCTCTAGCTGGAGCCAGGCCAGAAGCCCAGGAGTGAGCCTTGATCTTTCTACTAATTTCCTCTTAGCCACCAAGTCGTTTTATTTCCTAAGTATCTCTCAGATTCCCTCCTTTTCTGTTCTTACTGCTAGGACCAGAGATCTGACCGTCGCTGCCTCTTTCCCGCTCCATTCCTAAAGCCCTCCAAATTGCTTCGTTTTCCATCCTTACAGCTTCTTAGAATTTTGTTCTTCTTCATTCTAGCGCTCAGAACACTCTTTCTGCAGGTAGACCTGACTATATGATACTCCCTGTAAGGAAACCTCCTCAGGGCCCCAACAGCCCCGGACCTCACCCCTTTGTACCTTAAACTTGTAGCTCTTGGGACCTGGCTTTAACCTTTGTACACTACTCAGAGTCCTTTGTCAATTCTCTGAACCTTCTCACATCAAAGCTTCTGGTTCCTGATTTGAAATTATTCTCCTTTCACCAAAGCTCTCCTCTTCCCCAACTTCCCTCATAATGCTCAGCTTTGCTGGTGTGATGACTAAGGTTATATTGATGGCTAACTTTATGTTTAAATGTTCAAAGTATCTGTACTTAAGAGAACTACAATATTAGACCTCCAAACATTAAGGGCGTTTAAGGGTTACATTTTTCCATAGCTGTTTCAGCTTATGGAAACAAGCTTACTTTACATAAGATGACCTTCTGTTTGCACAAGAACAAACTGTAACTTTGTGTTCTTTGCTTTTATAAACCCCTAACTGAGGTGGCTGGGTTCTGAATCCCAAGTCTCAGGTGTAGACCTGGGGTTAGTATCTGTAAAAGAATCTTCTTTGTTAATGTTTATTGATGGTCAGACTGGCGAATCTCTGAACAACTCCAGACCCATAAAACAGGAAGCCTTCTCTAACACCCACCTATCTCTCCTCAAACCAGCGCTTTCTCTGTAACACAGGCAACACTCCACCGAGGCACTCAGTGCGCCACCTATGGTGGTTTGAAAGAAAGCCTCCAAAAGGAGTGGCTCTATTAGGAGGTGTGGCTTTGTTGCAATAGGTGTGACCTTGTTGGAGGAAGTGTGTCACCACGGGGGTGGGCTTTGAGGTCTCATATATGCTCAAGCCACACCCAGTATCCTACACCACTTCCTGTTGCCTGCTGATCAAGATGCGGCATTCTCAGCTCCAGCACCATGTCTGTCTGGACACCACCAGGTCCCACCATGATGACAATGGACTAAACCTCTGAAAGTATACATCACCCCCAATTAAATGTTTTCCTGTAGAAGAGTTGCCGTGGTCCTGGTGTCTCTTCCCAGCAATAGAAACCCTGACCAAGACCCCACATTAAATGTCCTTGTCTCTATCTGCTTCTCCCTCTCCTTTCTCACCTGTGGACTGCCTGCACCTGGGAGCCATATCCAATTATTCTGTATTCCCAGAATTTAACAGAATACAGGTCCTCACCAGATTGTTTTGAATGAATAAAAAAATGAATGACCTAATCAGTCACACATAAGTCATCCTCTGTGACAAAACAGAGAGGGACACAGAGCAGAAAACTCATCCTGGGGTGTCACCGAGCATGAAGGTAGTTGGGGGAAAATTCATCCTGGGGTGTATGTAATGGTCTGTCCTGTCCCTTTAAGAGACAAGCCCATCCCTCTTCCAGCCTGCTCTCTCTCTCTCTCTCTCTCTCTCTCTCTCTCTCTCTCTCTCTCTCTCTCTCTCTCTCTGCCCAGTCTCTCTTCAGAGGTGGCTGAGGCCTCTTGTCCTTTCCCCTCCCCGCCTCTCCTTCCCTTTTACTAAATAAACTATATCCAAACTCCCTCTGCATGGTGTGCCTGTCTGCCTCTGTCTCTCACCTGCTGCAGCTCCTTGTGGGACTTAGCAGCCCCTCACGGCCCACTGCGCCCCTCTGAGAACTGCAGCATTTTCGGCCTGGGGTGTACCGGAACATGTAGGCAGGTGGGAGAAAGGCACATCAATGAGGGACACCGAGAATAATTACCAGAAATGTAAGAGGATCCACAAGAACTGTGTTGTCATCTTTGTTTTTATCTGAAAGCTAAGTTTCGGGGATGGATGCGAATTGCTTTCAGAATGCAGGCACTTAGCAGGACACCCGCCATGCTGCTGAAATGGAGGGGTCCCACTGCTGGATAGACCTTGGAGACAGGCCCTGTTCTTCTCTGTATGCCGGCTCTGCTGCCTTGCCACCAGCGTCAAGGATGATGTCAAACAGCAGAGAAGACAGGGAGAGGAAAGGCAGCTAGCTTCAGGGAAGCCAGAGCTACCGCAACTTCCCGACAGATGCATACACCTGGCCTCAAGGTTGTGATGACGTCTCTACTTGTGCATCCAGATAGCCAAGTAGAACCTAGAAGAGTTTATTCATCAAAGGAAGAAAGGACAACCAGATGGCTAACGTGAAAGGAGGGGGTGGGAGTGTAGTAGAATCAGAACCAGAAGCCAGGGTTCATGAAAGTTATTGGGGAACCAACAAATGAAGATTAAGGCAGGCTGGTCCAGGTCAAGTTTAAGTCTAAATTAGGGCTGGGATGGGATGTAGCTTGGTAATAGAGAACTTGCTTAGCAAGTCTGGGTTCCATCCTTAGCACTATCCTCAAAATTAAAGACAAGTGAACGGGAGAAATGAGGTAGTGAGGATGAAGATGTTTAGAAATGAGCAATGCTTTGCTTTAATTTGTTGTTCCTGAAGGAAGAATTACTTTTTGCCAACATCAACAGAGAAAGAGGTTTGTTTTTTTTGTTTGTTTTTGTTTTGTTTTAATTTTAGAGGCTTAAACCTGGAGGTTTTAGTCTGACAACCAGGATACCTCTCCTTACTCAGCTGGAAGAAAGAAGAAGGCGATTTAGAGACATTGAAGGAGAAAGAAGGCAGGGTTGGAAGTGTGGTCCCCACCAGCTTTCTGGGTCCCTGCTACTTGGGGCCCAAGCACCAACGTCTTCCACCCCAACCTGACTACACCCTTGGCCGGTGCTATCATCTATGAACCATTCCTTCCTACTCTCCAAGTGGCATCGTAAAAATCATGTTACATAAGACAGAGTGTCAGTCTTCAAGGGAGGCTGCCTCTGTCACCCTTACTCATTCCTAGTCCAGTACGTCAAGGTCACTTTCTACACACCTACAGTGAAGGAAAGGGAACAGGCAACACAAAGCCTTGGCCGTCAATGAGTCTGATTCTGAGGACAGTGTGGAGAGCTGAGACCCTGCCTTTGCTGCTGTACCCTCATTTCTGAGAGGAAGAGAAAGAGCACACACTCGAGTCCCACTGAATACCCTCCTGTCTTCCGTGGCTGGAAGAATCTAGACCTAGATAGCAGATATTCAGAATCCACCCATGAATAACGGAGATAACCGAACACATCCTTCTTGAAGAGATATAAAGAGCATAAACGTTCCTACTCCTCTAAGTGGCACCTGCTGACCATCGAGGGCCCCATCCTCTTAGCTACTCCAGTGTTCTGTTAAGCACATCTCCTGCCCTTCCTGTTCTCCTCCTTACCACCTTCTGGGCCCTGTATTTGCTTTTAATTTTCTCTAAGTTCTCTTACATAGGATCAAGTTCTGGCTTTTATTCAATCCAAAGAAGCCATTTATAGTATCTGCCAGGTAGCCATGGTTCCAGGTCATGAGCATGGACACTTAGTATCAAAAGGCTTAGGTCAATGAGATAGCTCAGTGGTAAAGGTGCTTGCAACCAAGCCTAAGGACCAACCTGCGTTCAAGGCCCTGGACCTAGACAAGAGATCACATTCACAAAGGTAGGCACGTGCACACACACAAATATATGTGAGAGTTTTCAAGATCAAAAGGCCTGGGTTAGACTCTTGTCCCTGAACAATGTAACTGTAGTAGGCTACTGACCTATAGTTATGCCATCTCGTGGCCTAAGAATATTTTAAGTGCTAAAACTTTCTTGGGCAACACTGGTATCTGGACCAGCCCTAAATTCCTATGCAATGGGACCCTGAGCTAAAGGTTAACTGACCATTGAACTGTTCTCTCTCCTCTTCTGTTAGCAACGCCAGCTTGCTGCAGATATCCAGAGCTATCTTTCTGTAAACAGCACCGCTGTAGAGGTGGGGGCTGCTTCCCACTCATCTGCGTGGGGCAGCCCCACAAGCTCCACTAAAGACTTACTCAGGCCTCTCGGGAGCTTTTCAAGCACCCCATAAAATAACATCATCACTAAGCCTCTGGTTTCCCTTTTGCAAGTAGCCAGGGCGGTTCTTACCTTGTTCTCAGCTTCTGAGATGTACACATCGTGTTCTCGTAAAGTTGTTCACATAATATTGGCACCTAGGGGTCCCCGATAAATGGCAGCCATTACGGAACAATATTAACAAAATAAGCTGACATCAGCCAAAAGCCTAGCCAGTCCCAGCTGTTGGCGCAAGGAAAAGGAAAGTACCATCAAATAGTGGGGTGAGCTGCACACATCCCTTCTGGAACGACTTTTTACTGTACAGAGAATGGACCAGGAGCCAGCAGGAGAACAGTCTAGTTTTACTGCAGCCAGTCTAGATAGGGCCTCCTGGGTTTGGCCTTCGGAAGAATAGGAAGTGCTGAGTCACCCCGTCCCTGGAGAGGGTGGGTCAGTGGCAGGCCTCCCAGAGAGCTGTCCACCCTGGTCTCCTGACCCACTTATGGCTGACCTTGTCTTTGTCTCAGCTCCGTTTATGCTCCAGTCTCTCACCCACTGATCCAACTGGTTATTTTCCTGCTCTGAGCACCAGACTCCTACCCCCATGTCCGATGCAGAGCTCAACAGACAGGTGCCCTATGGGACATCTGGGAATTTCTGTATTTCCATTAGAGGAGGCCCTGGGCAGAAAGAAGTGTCAGCTTTGGTTAAGAACCCTGCTTGGGTTCTTGGACGTGATAAATGAAAGGGAGGAGGAGCCAGTCAGAGTCCTGTACAAAATGGAAACGGATTCAAGTGAAGACAAGGGAAGAATGAGATGCGTGTTCTAGAGGATGGAACTCCATTCGTGCCCTCTGGGAGGTGCTAGGGTCTAAAGACTTCTTGCCATCTCTCCTCTGCCATAGGTTATCTCTCTAAGTACCAATTTGAGATGTTAACTGGCCCTTGCTCCCTACACTTGCAACTATGACATGGCTTGTTTGCTTTGTAGGCTGCGCAGCTTTCTAGCCAGCTCAGATGTCATGAGTTAACAGTTAACAGAGATGGCTGACACTCTGAGTACTGACAGCAACATGACTTCTAGTATCTTCAGGAGCCAGAGAACAGGCCTTTGGAAAGACTCCTGCCTTCTCCATGTTAAATTGACCACTCCTAGCACCGTTTCCTCCGAATTCCTCTTCCTGTTTCCTTGTTTGTGAAATACAGAGCGGTTAGATCTCAGGTGTGAGGACCAAGCTGTCAGAAAGGCCTCTTCTGTCCTCGCTTGTCTTGCAACCATGACCGCAATGTGACATGACAGAGCACAGGGGCTTAGTGGTTGAGAAAACAGCAACCACCACCTCAGCCACTTCCTCTTCCTCTCAGGTACTAATCTCTGAGATTATGCTCTTGAAGCAGAGGGAGCTCCCAGCCCCTCCAGTGAGACAGGGATGAGATAGGAACACCCCCCACCCACCCACCCACACAGACTTTCTCCATGCTGAGCCCAGGGTGCCACAGTGGCAGCTGAGCATTTCCTTCCCTACTCCAAGCCCAACAGTCTAGTTCCTTTGACGGGGGGGGGGGTACTTTCCCAGCACAGAAAGGGGAGCTATGCTCCCCAGAGAATGCTGTTACCCCATTCCCTGACAGTGAGATTCCTTTTCTTGCCCCACACTTTCAAAGGTTTGCCTGCTGCCCACAACGTCTTAAAAGTTCTAGCTTTGACCTTGGTGCTGTAACCACTCCTCAGCTTAAGTTCCTGAGTTAATTAAGTTTAAGTTCTCTGTGCTAAGGTCCCCTCCTCAGCGTAGGCTGCTGTGCCTGGGCAGCCATCCGTCATCTTCTGCCTGTCCACGAAACGAACAGACACGACTTCCTTGATTCAGCTTAATTTTTGTTGTCATCATTATTGAGAAGCCACATAGAATCATGCAAGAATTGAGAATTTTTAACCATGAATGTGTATAAAGCATTCTTTTATTAACAATTCTGATTAGAATGACTATAAAGTTATTTTACAAGATATAAAATTCTGGGAACGTTTAACCATCAGCAATAAAAAAGCACGATAATCTCACCATCCAAGAGCAGCAATTGTCCACATGTTCCCGCTGATCTTACTTCTCTACAATTGATATTGGAAATAGCCTTAAAAAAAAGAAAAAGAGCTGGGCTGGAGAGATGGCTCAACAGTTAAAAGCACTGACTGCTCTTCCAGAGGTCCTGAGTTCAACTCCCAGCAACCACATGGTGACTTACAACCATCTGTATTGAGATCTGCTGCCCTCTTCCGGCCTGCAGGCATATATGCAGGCAGAACACTGTATACACAATAAATAAAAAAAGAGCTCCATTTCATAAAAGATGGGCATTGCCATAGAGCTTTAGCATATAGATTTGCTGGTATCTCTAATGTAGAAATTTTGGAGGAGGCCACTTGTTTGTTCCTGGCTGCTTAGACCTGAATTAATCACACAGAAACCATATTAATTAAAACACTGCTTGGCCCATTATCTCTAGCTTCTTATTGGTTAAGTCTTACATATTAATTTAACCCATTTCTATTAATCTGTATATCGCCACATGGCAGTGGCTAACTGGCAAAATTTCAGCATGTCTGACTCTGGCGCCAGCTCCATGGCTTCTCTCTGACTCTGTCCTTCTTTCTCCTAGCATTCAGCCTCGCTTTCCCTGCCTACCTATGTTCTGCCTTGCTATAGGTCCAAAGCAGTTTCTTTATTCATTAATGGTAATCACAGCACACAGAGGGGACCACCACATCATAGAAAGATAGGTGTTGCGGGCTAGTACGATGAGTCAGCAGGTAAAGGTGCTTCTCTCACACCGGCCTGAGTTTGGCCCCTGGGACTCACATGATGAAAGCAGAGAACGACTCATAAAAAGTCATTCTTGAACTGTTTACATCACACAGTGTACATACATACATGTGTGTGCATGCACACACCACACACACACACACACGAGTATGTACATAGTAAATGCATGAGACTTTAGAAAAAGTGTTCCTAAAATTGAGTAAACCGAGTCCCTGGAAGGGACCAAGTGGTCTCCAAACCTGTCTCATTCTCAGAGTAAGACGATGTTCTGAGAATTTTCATGCTGAGATGTGAGACTCTGCCGAGAGACTGGATAAGAGGTAGGCACTGCTCCTTAGACTCAGATCTTCCCGGGCTGCCGCTAAAGCTACAGAAGGAAGGTTCTCCATGTTCAGACTTTTTCAGATTTTTTTTTCTTTTTCTTGAAAAGAGGTTTATTTCTCTAGGCATTCAAAATACAGAAGCTGACTAGAAAGCAAGGGAGAGATTCCTCTGAAACTCCACAAAGCACGTTGGCTGGAAGTCCATGAAGGAGAGAGGAGAGGGAACCCTTGGCCCTTGGGGCCCTGCTTCAAACACAGCGTGAGCCTGGGTCACGTGTAGCCTAAGGGGGGCTGCCAGCTGCAGATAAAGTCACAGCGACAGGGGCCAGGGCTGTTGTCTAGGCATGAATAGATGTCAGTAAGGACAGAGATGCAGCTGTTCTTCTACTAAAAACATCTGGGCTCAGATGAAACTGTATCGGACTGTCACTGTACTCAGTTTGTGCCAGCTTTCGCTATTCAAACAAAGACCTAAAGGACAGCGTGTTGTCCACGGCGTCTCCTTCACACCACACGGATCTTTTGAGTACCTCTGTTCCAGACGTTGTGTGGTCCATATGGATAGCTCATGCTGTGTGGAGCTGTGTAGTGGGAGAAGACACAGGAGACCACAGATATAACTGAGATGAGTCGTGCATATTCCGTACTCTCGTGTGGCTGGGCTATGAAGAGGGGCCGAACCGTGGAAATTCAAGGTGGAGGAGCAATAGGAGGCCTGCAATACTGTGGTTTGATATTCTCTTCAAACTTAGATGTTTCCAGTGTCAGGACTGGCTCTTTTCCCTACTCTGCTTTATTATTCGTCTCTGGATTTACCGAGCACCAACACTGATGGATATATTTAAAGAAATGTCACTTCAAGGTCTCTCTTTCCATTTTCTTCTTGCTGTCCCCTCCAGGAAGCCACTTTTAATCATTTCCAAAGATTATTCTTTCAGGGATTTTGATTTTGGCATGAGTCAAAATAAACTTGCTTAAACAAAACAACACCCCCCCCAAACAAACCAACAAAAAATGCCAAACCGCCACCAACCAAAACCTCAGCCTTTCGCAGCCTGCACTGCGCATAACTTCGACACAGCAGCAGAAAAGTGCACACCTCTCATCCCAGCACTTAGGGCACAGCGAATGCCCATTTGCAAAGAAGGGCAGCCGTGGCGGTATCACGTCAGTGGGTTCAGGCAAATCTGGTTTCATTATTGAGTTCCTGACTGAACTCTCTGAGGTTGTGCCTGGCGTTTTCTTACCAGCGATGGTACAGCTCGCTTGCCACAGCCTCCCAAGCAGGGAGCATCAGCAAACAGTTTGAGTTCTGCCTATTAGAGATGTTCAAGATAGATTTTAATTTACTGTCCTAGAAACATTATCAGGATTAACTAGCTTTTCAGATATTTAAGGGTCATGATTTCTTGAGAATGGTTTTCTCTGCATAGCCTTGGGTGTCCTAACAGGGTGTAGACCCTGTTAGCCTTAAACTCAAAGGTCTGCCTGACATTTCCTCCCAAGTGCTGGGAGTAAAGGCATGCACCATCATGCCTGGTTAGGACCACCTTTTAAATTATGCTTTTCTTCTCCAAACAACCAGTTCATATCTCTGGCCCTTTATACTGCTTTTTCAGCAAGTTCCTGCACATTCTCATGTATAATTAGATCTCTATGCACAGCAATCCCTTGTCCAGTCACACAGCCTATTTTGCGTGTTACCACTGGAATCAGACTCCTCTTTGTGTGAGTTTTGCACTTCTGTTTCTGTTCTCGCGGAGCAGAACCCCAGCAGGATGCAGCTGAACTCAGCCAGAGGAAAGCGCACCACCACGATGACTAGCTTCATTTTAATCTTATTCCTACAAGCCTCAAGTAACGCCTCAGGGCCCTCTGCATTACACTGCCTTCTCCATTGTCTCCAGCTCCCCAGGCTCAGCTTTGGCTGTTCCTGTCCTCACTTAGAGGGGGCAGAACAAAGAAACCAGAAAACCAACAGAACACCTGCTGTTTCCCATATGCTAATAATTACAACCACCTGAACTGAAACCTCTCCAACATGCCCACCCTCTGGAAAAAGTATAAGACGACTACCAGGGACAGAAACTAAAAAATAAATAAGTAAACCAAACGTGCATCATTAGCAAAAGTAGGAGATAGAATGATAACACATCATTAACACATCTCCACTGGGGATTGATTCCAGGGCCCCAGAGAACATCAAACGTTTTGTATGCTCAACTCCCTCATGTAAAATGGTAAAATTTGCAGACAACCGGCACATGGCCTCTCGTCTGTTTTGAATCATCTTTACATTCTTTGTAATTCCTAGTACAATGTAAACCGTGTATTGCGACAAGAGAATGACCAGCACATGCCAGCATACATGGTTGTTTTCAGAACACTTTCTTCCACAGTTGGCGCAATCCGAGGACCTCGAACCTTTGCACCTGAAGGGCCAACTGTACAGATTTCCGTTGAGTTGTAAGTGGAGAAGTCAGAATCCGAGAGAAGTCGTTGCTACAGAGCTTCCTCCAGACACCAGACTTCTGGGAATATCGCTCCAGAGGAGACAGCAGCAGGGTCCCTGTGGGCAAAACTTCCATATCCGCGGCTGGGGTCCACACCAGCAGGGCAGGGATGAGTGTGGGGCAGTGCTCAGTTAAGCCCCTTCCGCTTGCCCCACAGAGTGAGGATGGCTTCACAGCCTGACGTGGCTGTGTTATGGGCCTTGACCACTGCGCATGCGCTAGAGGTGCCCGGCAATTTCAGAGCAAGTAGGGGATATTCTCCCACAGGAAGACAGGGGACATGGGAGACCCTAGTTCCGAGGGCTGTGTCACTTGATGGTGCTGCTGATGAATAAGATCAAAGAGATACAACACAAAGCAATTAATAGCCAAGGCAGAACGACAATCCTGACACCGGCTGACAAGTCCCTTAATGAAACCGAGCCTCTGATTACAGATGTCTTGATAGGAATTGGGGGTCTACAGATAGACACTTTGTCAAGGAGGCATTTGCTAAAAGGACCCCAAACAAGCAGGATGGAGGCTATATGTCTGATCAACATGTTCTCAAAGAGGTTTCATTTTAACCAGCGGGGGCAAGAAAATATTTACCGGTCCAAGAACTGGCCTTGGACATGTTTGTAATAGGGTTGTGTAGGTGTCTCTGTAAAAACAAGTTACACAACCAGTATGAATGTGTGTCTGTAAAAGTGTATTTAGAAACTATATGTCTAAATCAGAAATGAACCCCCGTTGGCATTGCAATAAAAAAAATTTTATTAAACAAACTTCTCTAAATGGTGCGCATATTTCCTTATAGATCCTTAAATGCTTCACAAAAGCATGGAACTCTTTCAGAATAATGAAACCTGATATTTTGAGAAACACTTTTATTTGAAGACTCTGTAGAAATAATGCCCTGGAACCTTAATAAACGTCTGTAGCAGTGACTTATTATATAAATTCTCAAAAATAACTTTCCATAATGAATGTGAAGCACACCGTGACATCCACGGAAGAGACTCATGTTCGAGACAAACAAGTGTCAAAAGTAGGTGGGAAGGAGAGAGGAAGTGTCCTTCGGCAGGGGGGGAGCAAGAGTGGGATAGAGTCAGGGAACCCCTGGAGCCTGCGGCCAGGGCTGCTCCCTCCCACGCCCATCAGCTCTTCCCGCCCTCCATCTCCCATTGCTGGAAGAACACTTGCAGATCTGATGGGGCTCCCAGCCCACAGACTTCAGACCCAGCTGGAGGAGTTGTGGCACGGCTCCTCCATGTGTTGAAAATGTGCTCTTTGGGTGGACATAGCTTAGTGTAGGGCCCTTGCCTAGCATAGCATACGTGAGGACCTGTGTGTGAGCCCTGGAACCACTGGGAGGATGAATGTCTTGTAGTTAGTTTGTTGAGGTAGCAACAGAGTGGTTAGCTGAGCGAAAGACCTGGGATTCTGGCTTTAAAATAGCAATCCATGATCTGGGTAAAATCTTCAACCTTAGTTTGATTTTTATTTGCTTGTTGTGCTAGGGGTGTACCTAGAGCCTTGTGTGTGCTAGGCATGTATCTAGAGCCT
>JAQHUG010000014.1:12633083-12645771 GCA_028555095.1 Dicrostonyx torquatus
CTCCTTCTCCTCCTCCTCCTCCTCCTCCTCCTCCTCCTCCTCCTCCTTCTCCTCCTTCTTCTGCCTTACTATCTTATCAGTCTGGGCTGCTCTACTAAATACCACAATTTGGGAAAGGTGACCAGTAAACATGTATTTCTCCTAGCTCCGGAGTTGGGAGATCCAGTACTTAGCTTAGGTACTATCCCATGGGCTCTGGTAAAGATTTTCTGCAGCTCTGGTTTCCTTTTTCATGCCTTCTTACTGGGACACTAATCCTGCGCATGAGGCTCCACTTTCACAACTCAGTTCCCTCCCTCAGCTCCACTTTCAAATGTCATCATTTCTGGGATTTGTGTCAACACACGTTTTGGGCAGACCTAGCTATTCGGTCTATGGCATCCACCAAATGAGTGTCAACAAATTTAATCTCTACCTTTCCCCTCCGTTGCTTAGCTTGTTGTGTTTCGCTTGCTCTTCTCTGAAAAGAAGTCTTTGTTTTAACAGACTGCTTATAGATTGTTCCCTGGGACGCTCTTGAGTTCCTGGGCCGGCTTTTCACGCATGCATTTCTGCAGTACTCCAACAGAGGGCAGCACTACACTGCTCGCTCCGCCTGCGTGGGCTGCCGCGACTGTCACATGAATCTCTTTCTGCAAAGCCTAGCATGGTTCTTTCTGAGCTTCCAACTGCTCGAGACTTTAGAGTAGAACTTTAGACAAAGGATCTTTAATTGCATGCCGATAAAATGTCAAAACTATTGTGCATGAAGTAACCGGGCCTTAAAAAAAAATAACTTTTTAAACAATGCATTCAGTCTTATGAGACAGGTTTGCCGCTGTGAGCGAAATTCATTTTGTAACTGATTAGAAAATCTTCAATCTGTGAGGAAATTCTTGTAGTCTTTTCTGTAAGCCATTAGGCTGTGCCTTCCTGCCTTTTGGATTACATAATAATACCATATGCCAAAATGGATGGTCTGCAGATTTGGTTAACCCATTTTTAACTACAAAGGGAGTGCTTTTTATTTTTAACCTCCGTGTGAAAACTCTTAATGATGAGTAAGAGCCGTTGTTTGGGAAGTTGCTTACTTCACAGAACCCAGCGGTTACACCTCATGTTAGATGAAAAGAGAGAGCAGCATCAGAAGGCGGCCTTCTCACAGCTCTCAGCCGGAAGACACGGTAGAGGATACCGCTTGACTCACACAGCTAGTGCTGAGACCACGGAGGTTTCCCCGGGTTAGGCAGGAATTGTCAACCAAGGCCTAGGTGACCTAGAGGTGCCTAGAGTTACAAGGGCAGGGGCTGCAGGGTTTCAAAGCCAATTCCCAAGGTTCCAGTTAGAAACAGAAATAATTTCCTTTGAAGCGGGAAGCTTTTGTTTCTACTGAGCTAAGACACATCCTAGGAGTGGGCATTTGGTGAACAGAAAGATCCAGAAGCTCTAAGGCATATCTCACCACTCTCAACACGGTCTTTAAGGACGCAGACAAGGCCAGAGTCGGTGCTGCTCCATCGTCTCGGTGTTCTCTTCTTGATTTCTGTAGAAGTTCGTACCTGTCGATAACTTTAAAACATGGTCACCAAATCTAAAGTCACAGGACAGAAGTAAGTGTGTGTGTGTGTGTGTGTGTGTGTGTGTGTGTGTGTGTGTGTGAAAGCTCAAGGCTCCTAATCAGCCTCCCTTTGTACTCTGAGTGCATCCTGGGTAGATAGAGACACTCCCTAATGTGTGTGCATTCAGCTTCTCAGCTACGGTAAAACAACTGAAAGTTGGGAGGAGGTCGTACTGTCCATGCAAGATTAATGTGAAGAGCTTTAAATAAGCGTCTGTATCGGAGGCTGGCATAATACAGAAACCCACAAGCGTGTTAGAGGCCCAGGGTGTGGTTCAGTTGGGAAAGGTCTGCATTTGGTTCCCCAGGCGCCCATGTAGAATGCTGGAGATGGAGGAATGGCCTGTAATCCCAGCACTGGGGAAGCAGGGACAGGAAGACACTGGCACTTCCTGGTCTGCCAGTCTAGCCAAATTAGTGAGTTCCGTATGGAATGAGACACGCTGCATCAACAGATATGCAAAGACACCCAAGGTTAACTTCTGGGCCACACAAGTGGACACATGTATGTACACACACACACACAAGCACACAGAGAACACAGCGAGTATGGCACAATGAAGAAACACTCCCAAACAGATTGATCAAAGAGGATTTTACTAAAAACAATGAAATGTTCTAGATAAACAGATGCCATGAAGGAGAGGCTAAGGGACTGAGTAAGGCAGCTTGACAGATGTCCATAGGTCCATAGCGTACCTGTGGCTGTGGATATTCTGTAAAACGTAATGTTTCAAACAGCCAAACAGAGGAGTTTATGGGAGAAAGGGACTGAAGAACAAAAAGCCAGAACGCGAAGCAGGTTGATTATTTTTAAAGTCCTTTCCTAATCGAGGTCGGAGCACAGAGGGTCGACAGTGGCTTCTTTGGAGATTCAGCCCCCCCTTTCTCCATTTCTGGGAAAGTGAGATTAAGCAGCTTGAGTCCTTTTTCTGCCAGAGTCCACCGTCTGCCTTTCTCTCAGCGTTTTTTCCTTCCAGGCTCCCACAGGAATGGTCCATTAGCTTAGCTTACAGTACAGGAGGGTTTGTCCATCTCCAATTTCCAAACTGTTCCACATTCCTCCCACACAAAGGTACCAAAGCCCTCACCACCATGTGGTCAGGTTGATCAAAGCAATGGTCCCACTTCTTGGTACATCAGTTTCTAGATGTTCCTTTCCCCCATTGCTGAGACAAAATATCCAACCAGAAATTTGCTGGAGGAAGGACCTATGTTGGCTCACAGTTAGAGACACACGCCATCATTGCAGGGATAGCAGGGAGACGGTGCTGGCTCACAGTTAGAGACACCCCCCATCATTGCAGGGATAGCAGGGAGACGGCGCTGGCTCACAGTTAGAGACACCCCCCCATCATTGCAGGGATAGCAGGGAGACGGTGCTGGCTCACAGTTAGAGACACCCCCCATCATTGCAGGGATAGCAGGGAGACGGTGCTGGTTCACAGTTAGAGAGAGACACAAGCCATCATTGCAGGGATAGCAGGGAGACGGTGCTGGCTCACAGTTAGAGAGAGACACATGCCATCATTGCAGGGAAAGCAGGAAGACAGAAATGGGAAGCAAATACTCAAACTGCATCCAAGTTTGGGAAGCAGAAAGAGGTGAGCTCCAATACTCAGCTAGCTTCCTCCTTCTTAGACAGTCTGGGACCCCAGCCTACGGTGCTGTGCCATCCGCATTTAGAGCAGGTTTTCCTACTTAAATTAGCACAATCTAGAAAATTCTGAACAACAATGCCCAGATATTTGTTTCCAAGGTGATTCTAGAGCTCATTAAGTTGACAATCCATCTAGATCATCACAAGTCCCCTCTCTACTGCTGGTCTGGTGACATGAGGTCAGGCTTGAATTGGGTGCAAAGCAGAAGTTTGCTGTAATGGCAGGAAGAGACCAGAAACAGATGTTACGGGCTAAACATGGCTGGAGGGCATGAGAAGAAAATCCCATATGATGTGCCCATATATTTCATAAGCAGCTACATAACTTTGAATATGCATAGCCTGTGCAAGTGAGTCTGTTGGCCATCGCGGCATTGATTTCTAGCCTGGGAATGTTTTAACTCTCGAGTAGGAGTTTGAGTGAGAGAGACAAGCTTTTAAATTAAAATCATAGGGTTATAGCAGCGTGCTATCAAGCTCTCTCTCAAACTTCAAAGCAAGAAAGATTAAAATGACAGCTTGGACATCCTAATCATCCTAAGACGGCCGAGTATTGTGTATAATCTAGGCTCCCTCCAGGAGCATCTGGGGTAGGACTGCCTGCCTCTGTCCTCATCACTTCTTTGCCAGCTGAGTCACCTCACACTCACATTTCATTCTAGGGCCATCACCCTTGGAAGCACATGACCCCAAAGTAATACAACAGTTGCAAAGGGGGAAAGATTTGGAATCCTGAGGACAAAACATGGGTGAGGCGGGTGCTGCCAAGTCTGAAAGACGCTAAGGGGGCCTGTTTCGAAAACCATGACATGTTGCATGCATCCATGGGCACACCAGCCGCCTTTGAGCATTAGAGGATGCTGCGTTGGGTTCCTTTGTTTCCAAAGGATTTCTAGCTACCTTTTAATGGAGATGGTTACCAGGTGGCTTCATGGGAAAAGTCCCTCTCATCTGGGGGAATGCTCTCTCTATAGAAATGTCCAGTGCCAGGGAGTGAAGGGTTTCTCACTTATGAACTAGAACACAAAGATGACGGAGGAGAAAGTAGACTGGCCTTGTGTGTCTTACAGCCTTGCTCTCCTAGGTGTACATTTGAAGGAAGAGAAGGGCAGAGGTGGATGGTAGGAACGTGGCATTCAGCACCTGGGAAGACTGGCCAGAGAGAAGGTGTAAAGTTAGCAGATCTAAACAGACCACACAGAATTTTGTTCCATCATTTTAGCCTTTATTTAAGACTCCTGAATATTCAAGGCTCCCTGTTAGTTATAGTTTGGATCTCAAATGTTCCCCAAAGGCCCAACAGCTGAAGGTTCCATACCAGATCAGGGCACTACCTGAAAATGGTGGAGACTTTATTAAGTGGGGCTGTATGAAGACAAATTGGGTTATTGGGGGTATGCCCCTGAAGGAAATATTGAGACTTTTTTTGGCTCCTTGCTGTCCCTCTGCTGTCTGGCTACCAGAAAGCACACATTCTGATAGACACCCTTACTTTGATATACTGTATCACCACAGACCCCAAACATTTAAAGTCCTAAATCTAAACAATTCTCCGCATACTGGGAGAACTTCCAGCAAGTGCTTTGTCACTGACTGTCACTGTCCCCAGCCCAGACTTTAATCCCTTTAAGTTGATTTTCTCAGGTATTTATTAGAGTATCAGAAAGCTAACCCTGTTGGTAAAACCAACTTGAACTCCAAAGGGATATGTGGGTTTCTGGTCTTCTGTCTTCTCGACTTTTGTAGGCAAATAACCAAAAAAAAAAAAAAAAATCAAAGCAGTGGGCATGGAGTATCAGGCAATGATCACTTCCCTTTTCAACAGCTGTGGAACAAGCCTCAGAGCGTTAGCACTGTGCACAAGGCGTTGAAACGTAAGAGCACAAGTCCCAAACTCCAGTGACGCCACTGTGAAGCAATGTCAGGTCTCACACTCATCTAGGACCACCACCTCCCACCTCCTTGTTCTTACTTCCTCCGAGCATCTATCTGTAGCACATTTCAGAAGAGCCTCCATTCATGCCCTTTAGAAGAATAACTGCAAAAGCTGCAAGGAGATGTAGAGTCACAACACAAAACACACTAGCCATCCCAGCAGCCTCTCTTCAGATGCAAGGGTGTCTTTGTACGGTTACAAAATGATCTTTGAACTCATTTCATTTTCGGTGGCATCAACGATTACGTTTTAAGCTGATCTATTGAACACATTCATAATAAACACATTTTACAAGGCATCCAGCTAGGCATAAAAGTATAATAAACTTCAGAGGAGATCAAGTTCATGTGAATAAATAAATGATCATTGGCTGGTGCCAATGGATTGGTGGCGATGCAGGCCTTTAATCCCAGCACTCAGGAGGCAGAGGCAGGTGGCTCTCTGAGTTCGAGGCCAGTCTGGTCTAGAGAGAGTTTCAGGTCAGCCAGGGCTGCACATAGAAACCCTGTCTCAAAAACAAAACAAAACAAGCGAAGAAAAAAAGAAAGAAAAAAGAAAAACAAAGAAAAAGGTCATTGTTAAAAATAATTTTTGGGCTAAAGAAATGGTTCAGTGGTTAAGAGCACTGACTGCTCCTCCAGGGAATCCAGGTTCAATTCCCAGCACCCACATGGCAGCTCAGAACTGTCTGTAACTCCAATTCTAGTGGATCCAACACCCTCACACAGACACACATGTAAGCAAAGCACTAATACACGTAAAATAAAAATAAATTATATAAAAAATACCTGTTGGATTCTTGGCACACGCTGTGCCCTAGTCTAGTGCTTTACACACACACATAATTCCATATTATCACTAGGGAAGTTTCCTGAGCTAAGAACTTGCATCCTCCACCCCTGGCCAACCCAGAGAGACTGGCTGTCTGTCCCAAAGCCAGGAAGATCCTGAGTACTAGCCTCTGATGATGCTGAGAAGGGACCGTGAGCCTCAGAGAACCTGAGGTTCTAATAGAGTAAAATGAAAACTCTTTTTTCTCTTTTCAATTCTGGGTATTGTTTAAAAATATTCTGTTAAAATTAAAAGGAAAAATTTTGTGATTATGAAGATGTATTATGATTAAAAACATGTCTTACTGTCTCAAACCCTTTAAAGAATACGGTAAAGTGGTGTTAACTGAGTGTGCCTTGTGATGTAATAAGCTCCCAGGAATTCTTTCAGGATGTGAAGCTGGCACTCTGGGTCCATCACCCCTAGTCCTCTGCAGCCTCTGGCAATCACCTCTACTCACCCTTTCTGAGACGTCAGCCACTTTACAAACTCAATACAAATGGAGCAGAGCCAGTGAGATGGCTCAGCAAGTAAAAGTGTTGTTTGCTCAATGACCCAAGTTCACTCTCTAGAACCATGATGGATGGATGGAGAGCACTCACTCTCAAAAGTTGTCCTCTGACTTCCACACAGGTGCTGTGGTGTGTGCACACACATACATGCATGTACACACACACACACACACATGCACACTCTTTTAAAAATGAACATAACATTATACAGTGTTTGGCTTTTGGTGACTTACTTATTTCACTTAGAATGATGTTCTCAAGGTCCATCCATGTTGTAACATGATTATCAAGATTTTAAACCAAGTTGGTTTAAATTTATATTTTATATACTATAAACAAATTATAAAAAAGTTTGTTTTTTACTTACTCTTTTAAACCATTACTAAATCACATTAAATGCTTTCATAAGACATAAAGTTTTATGGTTATTACTAGCTATGGAGGTGAGACCCTCAGAATTCCTTCTAGATTAAAAAAATGGCTAAGAATTGTGCTGTTCCCTGTATTCTTCTGCTATGGCCCTACATGGACATTCGAAACTGCTCAGCATGAATTATCCAACCATTGTTGCCAATGATTGGCACAATTCAGAGAACAGGGTTTACCAGGAACCAAATGAATGCTTCCGTAATCCAACTCCTACAACCATTTTATAATCTTAGAGAACTCCGGGTTCTGTTGAGTTTCAGAGTGGTCTTTTTAATTGCCTGTGTTAGGTTCAAGTTAAGCAATTCTCTACCCACACAAATGGGTAGAGTCACACGGTGACTCACCAATTCTCCCACTCAGCAGAGCTGCGCACAACTCTTAGGCCATCTGGCTAAGGTAGCAACTCTGCGACTAATAACCCAGGGCTCTCTGGGACCTAATAATTATAACAGAAGAATACATATAACTCCTGCTGGCTAAATAATTACATCTGTGCCAGGGCTAGGAGACAAAGAAGATAAGGATTTAAATAACATTGGTAGAACAATTTAAAATGTGGTACATTATCTGTCATTCATAGTCACATTTGCTTGTTACCAAACATCTTATCTGCTAGATGCTATTTTCATTAAAAACCTTCCACCATCCTTCCTTCTTTGTATCCAGAAAAGGATACAGTTTTCCAGAAAGAGTAGCAGTTGGGCCCTCTAAATTGTAGCATTCCTGCATAAAAAGAAACTATATCCAACAAGGAAGATCCTATCCCTCTCCTTTCCCAACCTACCCTTGCTGGACTTTGAAATTGTGTCTAGTTCAGATTCTGGAGATGCTGTCTTTATTTCTTTTGGTTGTTTTCCTCTTGCTTAATGAGCCAAATTCTCTGAGGGAAAGGTTACCTTTCCTACTGGCCCCATAAACAAAACTGACCATATTTGTCGTGAGGAAGACGCACTCTGATGACATGGTAACAAGGACCTGCTGTGGGATTTTCATCTCCCACAGAAATTTATGGCTCCATTCACGGCAGCATAAACAAGCTTCCAGAGAAAGAAATGGCCCATAGTTTATTTCTATCTGAAAGTTGGTGTGTAGCCAGGGGTCACGTGTGCACATTCACATCTCAGGCAAGACATTAAGTGTGTTCATGAATCAAACCCACTCCCTCACCGAAGTCAGGACCTGCTACGAGAGGCCCGTTTCGGCAGCGAGGCTGCACCTCGCTGGGATACATGCCTCTGCCTGTTGCTGCTTTGTTTCCCGGGTCAGAAGCTCTTCACAGCTGCTTCGGGTTACATGGCTCACCTGGGTGGATTTGGGGGAGTCCCCCAGATCTGTGTCAACCTGGGGCTGGGTTACTGGTATCATCTCATATTTTCCATTGGTACTTTGGATGAGGGGAACCCAAAGAATATTTTAGAGTACCAACAACCGGCAAGGAGTCATCAAAACTCCTTTCCTGTTAAAAAGGAAAAGACTTGAGGGAGCTGGAGAGATGGCTGAGGAACGAAGAGCACTTGCTGTAAAATCATGGGGATCAGAGTTCAGATCTCAGCGCCCATGTAACAAGCCAACTGGGCATCCAGCAAAAGCCTTACAAATAAGCTAGGAATCCCACAATGCCTGTAACTCTAGCTCCAAGGGATCTAGTGGTCTCTTTTGTCTTCTATGTGTGTGTGTGTGTGTGTGTGTGTGTGTGCACAATTTTTTTTAAAAAGGAAATACTCGAATTGAAAAGAAAACAGGTTACAAAGTGACACGTTCTGGCAGAGGTGACAAGATTTCTGTCATCCTTTAGTTTCTTCATATGCCCACTTTTGATTTTTACCGTGGGCACACAGTCATCAGAAACAAAGACGTTTTCCTGGTCACTCATCTAAGTTCTGGACAAAGAGGTGCGCAACGCGTAATATCTACGGAGGGCCCTGTTGAACTGAAAGCAGATAAGATGGCTGGAGCACAGGTAACGACCCCACATCAGGACTCTGCCCAGGACAGCTACTCACCAGGCATCTGCATTCAAGGAGGCTCCACACACCATGGATCAGACCTGAAATCCCGCCATGCTTCAGTCTCATGACAAAGAAACAAACCGCTCTTTTACATCACCACTGCTTTGAATTTTTATCATAATGAAGAACCTATGTTTAAAGTTATCCTACATTAATAAAATGATACCGCTGTGTAAGACGCCCAGCCTCCGTTCTTTCCCTGTGATGTCCGACCGCGCTGACTCTCTAATGTCCATAGACGAGCAGTTCAAACACCCATTCTCTTTCTGGTGGAATCTAGGGTTTCCCGAGGTCCCTTCCATTGAGTCCTTGTGGTGTCCCATCGTCCCCAAGCTCCAGGGGAAGGCAACGTGGTTCCTAACAGTTTTTAATTCCCGCTTCTTGTGGGGTTCTCGGGAAGATGCTCGCCATCCCCTTCAGCATTTGCTACATCTGTAAGCAGGTGGTCCACGAAGCACAGGTCCCGACTGAGCTCCTGCTCTGAGCTCCGGAGTTTTTCAGGATTCTGCCAGAAACTGGTGATATACTAGGAGTTCAATGGGAGGGTTGGATGGAGCATGGGGATGTTATATGAGGTTGGGTAGAATTCTAAAACAAGCAAGATCCTATCAGAACTCAGGAAGGGGGGGGAGAGAAGGGACTCAGGGAGGAAACAAACACTCTTGAGTCCTGGCTGTAGCATTCAGCAGCCCTTCAAGGAGGAAGCCAGGGAAACGGGTACCCACCGTACTCCCTCCGCTGATCTCACAAGGTGCAGGGCAGAGGGAAGGGAGAATCCGCTGGCTGAATCAGAGACGTTGCCTGGGACCTGGGTACCCAGAAGCCCAGGAAACACATTTTGAAGCATCATGACATTTCAAACCCAGCATGCCCCATATCACACCATTCCCCACACTTGACCACACTGGTCTCTTCTGTTGTTCCCAGCTCAGGAAGTGGCCCATTCATTAATTGGCTTGGATAAAGGAGAGAAACCCAGAGGGACTCCTGAACTCTCTGCCTCTACCTAATCTGCAGCACCACAATAGGAGACTGCTGCATAGTCTATGTCAAGAACACAAAGACTAAAACACGATCTTCCAACATTTGAGCTCTTGGGCATAGGACCATCAAGGGCAGTAGTTCTTGACGACTTCCCAGTGGTGTCCCTGACTTTTGGAGGTCCCTGTTCTTCAGCCTCCCATCACTCCGTGAGCACTAGCCCCAAGATTGTGGCTGTAAAGCTTCCTTTTGCTTCAGTTAGGGAGAGTTAGTTTTTGCTGCCTGTAAAAGAGTTTAGATGAGAAAAAGATGTCAGCTAGAAACCTGACTGGAAATGGGCTTTTGCTCCTAAACATGCCATTCCTTTCACAACCTATGGAAACATCTCTATTTTGAGGACATGTTCTCTAATACGAAGCAATGAGAGATAATGTCTTTAATTTAAACACGCAAGGCACTGCTGCATGCAATGGAGTCATGCCCATGTCCGTGTTGACAGGTGTCTCTGGGGCATGCTGAAGGGACACAAACTTTCCTCTTTCTGTCTTTGGACCCACATTTTCAAATTGTGTGAGTGAGTACACATTACTCTTGTAGCTAGATTTTGCAAAGTGGACAGATACTACCTTAAAAATAAGTTTAATAAGTCGTGTGTTGTTGTGGGATTCCCCTCTGTATGCTGTGAATACCATTGGTTAATGAAGAAACTGTCTTAGGCCTGTGATAGGGTAGAGTAGAGCTAGGCAGGGAAAACTAAACTGAATGCTGGGAGAAAGGAGATGGAGTCAGGGAGAAGCTATGGAGCTGCCATGGGAGACAGACACGCTGGAACCTTGCCAGTAGGCCACAAGCCTCGTGATAAAATATAAAATAATGAAAATGGGTTAAATAAAGATGTTAAAGCTAGGCAATAAGAAGTTAGTAGGCCAACCAGTGATTTAATTAATACAGTTTCTCTGTGGTTATTTTTGGGAGTCTGGGCAGCCGGGAAATGAACAAGCTTTCCAGGAATGCTTATATTACCCATTCCTTCTGTCTGTCTGTCTGTCTGTCTGTCTGTCTCTCTCTCTCTCTCTCTCACACACACACACACACACATGCACACAGCCACATAGTAGCTAACCATTATTCAATAAAAAAAGTATTGAGTATCCTCTATGCATGTCTTGGGCTTTCAAACAATTGAAAGGAAGCTGTCATCCTTGAACCACCTTTCTGTGTGTGGTTACTCAATGTGGCCAGTGGCCATCTACATTCAGTCCCCACCTCACCCTTGGGACCAGGAAAGACAACAGAGGAAGATTAAACACCTGACCTTGAATAACAGTGCATTAGCTGTGCATAGAGAGACTTTCCAGTCCACACAAAACCAAAGCATCCAAGACATGATCCCAGGACTCTTGCCTTGCCAGACTTAAACAATGTACCAAAATATCAATATTATAGATTTACACCTTTGCCACCTTAAGAGTAAACATGTAAGAGTTAAAAGCTGAATGTGGAGGAGTCAATAGCCAGAAAGAATAATTGATGGATTTATTACCCTTTTGTTTACCCTTCAAACATAGTTTGGATGACATGGTGTACCTTGTGCCATCTATGACCAGCACTAAGCACAGCTGCATTTCACAGCTGTTGTGAGTCAAGAATGTCTTATGCACATAACTGGAGTGAAGTTCAGTCGTTTCTGGAGTAAGCCTACCTTTGAAACATGAAACAGGAAGAAACGTTCTCTTTAGATTAAAAAAAAACCCAACAGTATAAATAGTAACAAGATAATTTAAACTCCACAAATCCTCGTGCTGCCTCAATCATAAATAACTCATTCGTTTATTTATTCTTTCAGTCAGTTAGTGAGGTATCCCATGCCAAGTCTTGAAAACAGACTGTAGAGGGTCCAACTTAGTGAAATCCCCTCCCTTAAAAAAGAAGCTGGAGCTGAGAAATGGCTCAGCGATGAAGAGCACTGCCTGCTCTTGCAGAGGATCAGGAGGATTTGGTTCCCAGCACCCACAGGGCAGTTCGCAACCATCTGTAACTGTAGTTCTAGGGAATCACATACCCTTTTCTGGCTTCTGTGGATACTGCTCCACATGGCACATTTAAACATTTGCAGGCAAAACACAAAAAATAAAAATAAGTAATTTTTTGAAAAAGTTTACAAATCAGGTAGGAAAAAGTCAGACAGGAGAGGAGTGAGCAAGACGGCCCCAAACAAGGACAGAGAAGACACTGAGAGGTGTCTTACTCAAAGATGGGACAGGTACAGCCACTGGGCTTCAGTAGAGCAACCCTGCCTCTGACAGCTTGGGTCACTAGGGAATGGAACAAGCTCTGCCACAGCTTGAGTGGGAGTCCACGCATTAGCAGTGCCTGGAGCTGGGTGGGCAGGAGAAGGAAGTGAAGAGGAGGAACGGCTCTTGTGCTCTTGAGGACTGACCTGCTGTATTGCCCAGATATCACAGAAGTGGAAAACAGGTTTTGGGGAAGCCGGTCTCCAGCTCAGTAGAGAGCCTGGGCCAAGAGGCCTTCTTGGCTGCAGGCCAGTGTAGAAGCTTCTCTCTCACCTGGACATGTGACCTGCACCCTTTCTGGGTCTTAACTTTCTAATCTGCAGCGTGAATGACCAGGTCGTGACCAGGGACTTCGACAAGTCCATAAAATTTCAGGTGGAAAAAAATGTAAACTTCTTGCTGGCTTGTATTCATTTATATTTTCTTTCTTTCTTTCTTT
>JAQHUG010000014.1:12695893-12714341 GCA_028555095.1 Dicrostonyx torquatus
CAAAGGGGGATGTACCAGCTTGCATTCCCACCAGCAATGCAGAAGTGTTCCCTTTTCCCCAAAACCTTTCCAGCATAAGTTGTCATCAATGTTTTTGATCTTGGCCATTCTTACAGGTGTAAGATGGAATCTCAGAGTTGTTTTGATTTGCATTTCTCAGATGGCTAAAGATGTTGAGCATTTTCTTAAGTGTCTTTCAGCCATTTCAGATTCCTCTGTTTAAGAGTTCTCTGTTTAGGTCTGTACTCCATGTTTTTTTTTATTGGATTATGTGATCTTTTGGTGTCCAATTTCTTGAGCTCTTTGTATATTTTGGAGATCAGACCTTTGTCTGATGTGGGGTTGGTGAAGATCTTTCCCCATTCTGTAGGCTGTCATTTTGTCTTGTTGACTGTGCAGAGGACATAGTTTTAACTGTTTTAGACCACTCTGAAATTACAAATTTTGTGAAATGTTTTTAGATTGAATAAGTAGGCTTGCCATTACATTCTATTTTGCAAATTGCCAAAATCAGGGACTGAACATGTTTTAGTTTTTCAAACTATCAATTATAGGTATAAAAGTTCAACAGAAGGTCATGGTTAATTTTCTAGCTATTTATCATCTAAAGCTCACTGAAAGAGTTGAATTAAGCTTCTAGGATATTAGGTGTCTATTTTTGCAGTTTAAGCAACAATAGCTTCAATTCAATGCCTTTGATGGAAGTGGACTGGTATGTTAATTCTGTATAAAAAATCAACAAAACAGTTACATTAAAAAAATTTTTGCTTTTCATCATTTTGAGTGAGGTAATCCAGACCCAGAAATACAATTATCATATGTACTCACACATAAGGTTTTAAACATAAAGCAAAGAAAACCAGTCTACAAACCACAATCCCAGAGAACCTAGACAACAATGAGGACCCTAAGAGGGACAAACATAGATCTAATCTACATGGAAAGTAGAAAAAGACAAGATCTCCTGAGTAAATGGGAGCATGGGGACCATGGGAGAGGGTTGAAGGGGAAGGTAGAGGCAGGGAGGGGAGCAGAAAAAATGTATAGCTCAATGAAAATCAATAAAAAATTTTGTTTTTATTTTAAGTTCTATTTTCTTCTTTAAAAATTGCTTTCTTGTAGGCTGGAGAGATGACTGAGTCATTCAGAGCACTGGCTGCTCTCCCAGAGGACCTGGGTTCAATTCCCAGCACCCATATGGCAGCTCACAAGTGTCTGTAACTCTGATTCCATGGGACAGGACACCCATGGCAAAACACCAATGTATGTAAAATAAAAATAAATTTAAAAGTTACTTTCTTTCATTCATTTAAAATTCTCAGCTTTGAGGCTAGCCTGGTCTCCAAGAACTAGTGCTAGGACAGACTCCAAAGCTACACAGAGAAACCCTATCTCGAAAAACCAAAAAATGAAATAAAATTCTCAGGTCTTGATTTAGTCTTAAATTCCCATATATTACTCATTTTTTTGTACCTTTTTCTTTTGAACAAGTTTTCATCTATTTAATTTTATCTTTGATTGTGTTAGGAATTCCAGTTTAGAGCTGTAGAGAAAGGGCTTAATGGATAAAAGGGCTTGTTAGGCAAGTTTGAGGACCTGAATCTGAATCCCAACATCCATGTGAAATTCTTGTTCTGCACCTGTAATCCCAGCACTGTGTAGATGGGGAGGCCACAGGGACACAGGGCTTTACTGGCTGTCAGTTAGCTCTAGGTTCAGTGAGAGACCCTGCCTCAAGGCAGTATGGTGGAAGGTGATAGAAAGAGACACTTGATGTCCTCTGGCTTCTGTGGGCACACCCACCCACATACAAGTGTGCAAGTATACACACACACACACACACACACACACACACACACCTATGGGTGGGTGAACATGTAGAATCCCTAGTTAGGTGTCTCACAATACTGTGTTCCAAGCTGACAAGTGAGGTAACTTGAAGATGGAGGGGCTCAGCTCTTCTCTGAGGTATGCAATATTTGTGGTGAAATCTGGTCCTACACATCATTTTCTTTCATTACAGCTTCCTGTCTGTAAGGGGACTTCCGACAACCTCCACATTAGACAATGTGCAAGGCCCAGGAGAGCTTCTGGGGACACAGTACTCCTGGGCTCAAGATCAGAGAATTGGTGGTAGCACTTTTTTGCTCTTTGGTGGTAGCCGTGGGTGGGAGGGCAAATCTAAACAGTATTCATTCTCCCTCACGTCCTCAGTGAGATTGAACATCAGTTCCCAAAGCAGTAATCTCTTCCATTTCCCAGTTCTTCACCCTCTACATGGGCATTTCCTCTGGTTGTCTCCTCTATAAACAGCTGTTACGTAGATTTTTATTTCAAGGTTGCCTTCTGATGAAGTGAACCTAAGACTTACTCTTTCTAAGTGTTCATGTCCCTTTAATTCAGCAGTGTTGTCCCAGCCACCAATTCAAAGGCTTCAGTGCCCAGCCTTAGTGTTATGTGGAACTAAACCTGTGATACTTTGGACTGACTAGATTTAATGTAGTTAATAGTAATTCTCCAAGAAGTGATTTCCTAATACTGCTGGCCATATCCATCATCCCATATCAACTGTACTCCTTTTGGAAGGGTGCTGATATGGTCAAGCAGAGGGAGATGAAACATTACATTTATTGCAAATTAAGATGATAGTGGAGAAAATGGCTTACGGCTGTGAGCAAATGAAGTTTATCATGTTGCCCCCCCATTTGCTCTGATTTTATACACAATCACAGACAATGTTAGTTAAAGCCCGCACTCTACAATTTGAATGCAGATGCAGAACAAGGGGGTGTTCTCTTTGTAGAAAGGCAGGCCACAGGAGGAGAAGGAAGAAGGGGCTAAGGTACAGGTACCTGGCTTCTGGTCTCCAAGTTCACAGTTAGATAATACATCTGTGTCCCTTGTAGGAGAAAGGAGCAGATAAAGCAACCATGGTAAGTAATGGGTTTCTCTTTCTCATTAAAAGAGGTCTGTCTTCTTTCCTACACTCTTCCTCTCTGATATCTGTGCATTAGGTTAACCATTAATTTCAATACTGCACATGGGTGAGGCCATCCTTCCAAGCAAGAGGTCATCTCCCAAGACAGTGCCATTTGCTAGTTGTGCATGCTTCCCACTCCTCTCTGTATATTCCAGTCTAGTATCAGATTTCATCACTGTCCTTCCTGGTTTCTTTTTGTTATTTCTTACCTTTCTGTCTTCATTTTGAGTCTGAATTCCAGAACTTTCTTAGGTATATTTCCAACGGGCACGACAGCGCTAGGTCTTGACAGCTGCCAACTCTGCTGGAAACAGAATTCGGCTCCTCCACAAGAGCATCAAGTATTCTTTACAACTGAACCATCTCTCCAGAGTCTCTGGCTTTTGACAGTCTTACTATGTCCTCAGGCTATCCATAAATTTGTGATCCTCCTACCTCGACCTCCCAAGTGCTAGGAGTGTACATGTGCCTCCACACCCGGGTGTCTGTCCATTTCTACAAAGTTGTCCAATGGTACTTGGCAAAGAGTCTTTGCAGCTCTGCGAGACCAGTGTTTGCCTGCATTCTTGGTCCCTCGGAGTCACTGTGATTTGCTGGGATTTTGCATCTGTGATTAGATTTCATTGGGTCTAAGTTACTCCTTTGACCCTTAGACTAGTCCACCCCTGAAGTACCATCTTCTGGCTTCAACCCCAAGCCCTCTTTCCCTTTCAGCTGCTACCTTTTCTGAAGCTTCACTCTTTGTTCCCAACTGATTTCCAAGGCATCACCTTTCCTCACTCCCAAAGCTTTCCCCTTCTGAGGCTTGCTGTTCTTGGCTCAGTTCTTAACTTATATCCATTTGCTCCTGTTCTAAGAGCCATCTAGAGAACACTCCAGACACGTTGATTTCCCCAGCCAATCTGTTTGCTGGAGACTGTGTTCTAGGATCAGAACACTTGTCTTTTTAACCTTTGTTTCAGAACAGTTTAACTTGTCTTTTATTTAGGCATTTCTTAATAAGGGCACCCACGTCTTCGTTTGCCGACTTCTCATAAAAAGCCCGCATGGCTATCTCTCTGCAGAGCTCCATGTGTGGGCATCTAAAGATATAGTCGGAGCAGATGTGATCACATATCCAGGTGACAGGCTGGCACACAGGCTGCCATTAACCATGGGAGCCTTGAATCCAGGAACCAGTGTTGTATCACATACTTGGTATGAATGGGTCTCACTTTTAAAGAAAGAACAGAATTAGGAAACTACTGCACTATCTCTAAAGAACATATTTAGGCTAAAATTACTAAGGATACTACAAAGGATAGCTGGAACATAGAAGGGGAACTGGATGATGTATCAGGCCAATGAGAGCTAGCAGCATAGAACATTTGTGTGTGTGTGTGTGTGTGTGTGTGTGTGTGTGTGGGAGGGAGGAGTGGAATGTGGTCTTACTGTGTGCCCAGGTTGGCCTCAGTTCCCTGAGCAGCTACTCTATCAGCACTCACCATATTGTCCCTGAACAATTTTGACTTCTTTACTAATGGCACACACTATAGTGTGACTGATGGAACACAGTAGAAGGCACTCGATACTTCCTTGCAAACCCTTTTTGGACCCAAGTTTAATGATGTCTTTAGATCTAACAAATAACAGGACAAATGAGTGACAGCACATGCTAGATCCTACAGACGAAAGTATCTCCATTCGGAAATGGAGACCAAGGATCCAGTTCAGCAAACAGTGGCATTTAAAGGGAGGTAACGGGGCCGGGGAGAGCGCTCCGTCGGTGAAGTGCTTGCTGTATGTGCATGACGGCACGCTGACCCACATCTGTAAGCCCATCTGTGGGGAGGTGGCTACAGGGGGACCCCTGAGGCTTGCTAGCCAGCATCTTAGATGAACTGGTGAGTCCCAGGTACCACTGAATCATCCTACCTCAGAAAAAACCAGGCTGACGGCTTCTGAGGACTGGCACCCTCAAGTTGTAGCTGTAGCCTACACCTGTACTTCCACGCACCATGCATCTCACCCCATGAGGACATGTGAACTGCTGTAGAACATAAAACCTTTAAGGAATCTGGAGGAATCACAACCAAATGTAATTTATTGCTTTCATTTAGGACCCGATTAAGCAAACAATGCAAAATGCTATTTTAAAACCTTTTAATCTCAGACTTAGAGTTGAGATAGTACCAAGACTTTCCATAAATTCTTCACATTGTAATGTCTTACACACATGTATTTTATCATTCTCTTTCTACATCTTGTATAAGATGCAAACAAATTGCTTCTTCATCCTTAAATATTTTGGGATACTTCCTGAGCAGAAGAACATTCTCAAACATGATAGTACAATCATCATATCTGTAAATTCATTGCCATTGAATTTACAAACTGTTGTGATGACTAATAGTGTCAACTCGATAGTATCTAGAGTCCCTAGGAGACAAACCCTGGGGATACCTGCGAGGGAGTTTCTAGATTTGAGTGAAGTAGGACAAGTCACTTTAAAGTGTATGTGTGACGCCATTGCATGGGCACTTAATTCCTAGATTAAAGTCAAAGGAAAGAGCATTCACCAGCTGAAAATGACCAGCCACTTCCTGCCACTGCTGCTGTACCTTCTCTGCCTCGCGGGCTGTCGCCCAGAAAGATGAACCCAAATAAATCCTTTTTCCTTAAGTCATTTTTTTTTTTTTTTTTTGGTCAGGCTTTTGGACACAGCAAGAAAAGTAACTAAAGCAAACACTTGTTTGCAGCACCTGTCAAAGATTTCCAATGGTCCCACTGTCCTTCCTGGAGGAGAAGACATCCATTTTCTGTTCCTGCATCCAATCTACCCATCACTTTATCTTTAGCTCTTCTTAATGAGGAATAGTATTTTAGCTTTTGTTTCTTATGAACTTGACAGTTTTGTAAATGTAAAGATCAATTATTTTGCAGAAGGCCACTAAACTTAGGCTTGACTGGTTTTTCTTTATTTCATCTAGGTTATCTAGGCTAGCCAGTTTTTGGAGAAATCCACAAAAAAGTGATTTTTATTTTCATGAGTACATTTAAAAAAATAACTTATTTAATTTTATGTGCATTGGCCTGAGGGTGTCAGGTCCCCTGGAACTTGAGTTACAGACAACTGTGAGCTGCCATGTGAGTGCTGGGAATTGAACCTGGGTCCGCTAAAAGAGCAGCTAGAGATCTCAATTGCTCAGGCATCTCTGAGTACATCTTAGTGGAGGTCATATTACCTGGCTCACAGCTGGTACTATTATGAGAAGATATCTACCTTGGAAACTAAAACTGAAATGTTCTTTTGAACTTTACCAGGTGTTGTAATACCACTGCAATTATGTTCCTGGACAATGGTACCTATCATTGTCGCTATTGCTGTTAGAACATGTAGTAGGGAACACACATACACAAGTACATATATGTTTTGGGGAAGAGTGAGCTTTAATACACTGTGTCCATTTCTATGGGGTTGTAACCCAGGAAAAAAAGTAACACAGTAATCCAGCCAGTTTGGATTATTTTTCAATAGTCTAATTTGTGCATTGTTCAGATCTCTGACCATCTTCCTTTGCTTCTGTGGGTCTTCTTTGAATCGTTACATCCTAAGTTACCAATTTAGTACAGAAATCACATTGAAATGTGTAACTTGTGAGGTGAGAGAGGCCCGTGGGAAGACTAAAACAGCTGGTTAGAATTAGGGCTAGACATCTGGATGTCTGTGACTTTTGTGGCTTCCTTACTGTAGATAATCATGAGTTTAAAAACAAAGTCAATCATTTAAGATAACCGTAATACAATTTCCCAGTGCAAATAAAAAAATGCCCCATTTTATTTTTGCTCTTTACTTCTTGAGGAAAGTTTCATTAAGACAAGCATGGTTTCACCAGTGAGCAGTGCTCTGTTGGTATTCAGATCTGAGCTTTCCTTTCCCATCTGCTCAGGAGAAAAGCACACAGTCCGAGTCTGCAGCAGTTTCTCTAGTTTTCCAGGCATTCCTGGAGGAGCAGTTGGTTCAGAACACTGCTTCGTTTCAGAGCGCACAGCTTGGATGTATCTTCACTGATGACAGGGACATTTTCATCGTGCTCTTGAGTGGTGAGGTCACTTTCGCTGTCAGACAGTGTACACAGGAGAGTGTCATTCTCGTAGGTGGGGAAATAATATCTGGAAGCAACCAGAGACACACCGAATAACCAACGAGCAAAGTTCCCAGAAGATGTCTAAGTGCTGAGGGCACACCGTGACAGCTCTGGCACGTCCCCTTACTGACACTTTCACAGCTGCAAATGCTGTGCTGGGAGACAGCCCCGTTCCTGTCTGACATGAGCCTGATGGGATCCGGCCTTGCTCGCGGGCCACTCAGCTCAGTATCTATCATGGTATGAACCGCCATCAGTGTGGCAACCTGCTCCAGTACCAGGCCCCTCTGTTACAGCTAAAAACAGCACCCCTGTTCATTTACTCAGTCCCGGCTCCTTCCCAAACACTAACTAAGCTCAAAATGGCTGGGTTTTTTTTCCCCCCAAAAGTAAACTTCTTAAACACCCAACAAAAGTATAATGATGACTGGTTCCTTCATCGTTAGTCTGTGTGAGAATGAAGAAGAAGGTGCCAGTTCCACAGACAGCTGGCTCTGGCCCTCATAAAGTGGAGGTTTTCCAAACAAGGAAAACTATGGTGATTTGGCTAAAGTCTGTGGAGGCCTAGTTTAATATCCTCTGAGGATGCTGAAATGTTTAGGCAGCTAGCATCCCACTCCCTCCACTGAAGTTAAGAATGGTGTGAGAACAATCATGGAAGGGTTAGACTGGCAAATGATAGTTGGGAAATTTGATAACACGTATTTCAATAGGTCCGTATCACAGAAGAAATGCGTACTGTTTTTAAAGTGCCAATCCACAGGGAATATGTACACCAGGAGCTCCATATTGTATGGAGGTTTTCTCCTCCATACATGTCATTGACATAGAAATTTTTATCTAAATGGTATAATTAGGTAAGTGCACAAATACAGGCATACAATTATTTATTTTATTATTACTTATAATAGCAAAAGGTAAGAAACAACCGAAAAAGTTAGGATATACTGTTCAATGGGATATCTGGAAGTCATTAAAATAGACGGGCAGATGAGTATCAGATAGGGAAAGGCGCTCAGAATATTTTGTTAATAAAATGTAATTTAAAAGTCTGTGTCTACTTCAATACTGAACTATAGGTATACATGATTACCCAACTAAATTCCAAAATAATGATTACATCTTTCTAAGTTATATAAACTTTACAAACTCATACCTTCCAGGTGGTTTCACATGTGTTTCTAACTTAAAAGAAGTTAGGTAAAGGGACACAACCAGAAGGACAGGGCACAGGGCTCAGCAAGACTTACTCCAGTTGATCCCACGTCTTTCTGTCAGGAAGTAGGGAGGCGTGCTTAGCTTCCTCCATGTGGGTCCTTAACTCTGTCTTGGATCTGAACTTCACATGGCAACCGTAGCATCTGCACTGGTGAACTTGCCTTCGGATGAAGTTGACCAGCTTCACTTGCTGATAGAAATTTAACCCTGAAAATCATTAGACAACCTTCAGCATTAATCTGCACTGTCATTAACTTATTTCCTTTAAAAAATTAAATTATTTTAAATTGATACATAAAAGCTTAAATATTCATGGGATATCATGTGATGTATTGAAAGCTATACGTTCCACAATATTTACTATTTTTATAATGAATACATTAAAAATCTATTGCTACAATTCTTATAGGAGATATACTATCCTAATTAACCAGTATAGGACTTACATGCTGTGCTCTAAGCTAACCACATTCCATGTCTTAATACATTTGAACTTCCAAACCATCATCACATAGGCGGAATCATTACATCAATGTTACTAGGAACCCGTTCATGATCTTGCAACTGGGAAGGCATGGTCTGACAGTAGGCAGGGGGTTCCACAGCCAACTGTCTTCACTGGCAAACCAAATGCGTGTGTAACATATACGCATATCTACAATAGCGGCAAAGCAAAGGCACACGTCCAGGAGCTCAGCAAAAGTAGCCAGGGTGCTGGAAGGGGGGATGTGAGTTTTTCAATATATTAGGCCCAGTAGGAAATGTGTAATTTATGTCTCAACATCTAATCCTTCCATGGCAGTCACCCTGAGAGCAATATAATTGGTCACATCTGTACCAACTAACGGTAGCTAAGCCTTGCAGTGCATATTTTTGTGCATATGGTTCTGTATTTCCTGCCCTGAGGTCTCGTGTCATATAAACTGTAAGTGCTGGGGTTGGAACACTACTGCAGGCTGACTTTCCGTAGCTGAGCTCTTATCCGGGTATAGCAGTGCACACCTTTGATTACTGTTTGAAGCCAGCCCCGATTTACATGGCAGGTTCCAGGCCAGCCAGAGCTGCATAGTGAATGAAGCCCTGGCTCAGAAACAAAACAAATAAATTATAATTAAAATCCCAAGCCCCAAACAACCTAGGCTCTTCCTGCTAGCCTCTTCTTGTAATTTTATTAAAGCACCCATAGATGTGGGAGATCAGAAGAAAGTATGTGAAATTAAAAACAAATCTTTGGAGATTAGAACTCAAGAGGGTCAAGAATCATTGCTTTAGCGAGTTCTCATACGAGTGCCTGCACAGAGACAGACATTCCGACAGGACATGGGTGCCATTTATAGGACAGTTCATAAGAGTCCAACGTCACGGAAAACTTCTCAACCGAACTTACCGAGCTCTGACTTTATTCTGAGGAGATCAAACCCATGTGCGTCCTAAAAAAGAGGAGGAATATATTTGTAAGCATATGCATTATTTAATCTTCCAGGCTGAAGTTATAAACAGACATCTGATTCACAGGGGCCTGAGTCTGTTAGGAGTAGTCTGAGTTCATCATCGTCTGCTTTAGAAATCTGATTCTCACTACTTCCCTTCGTGGTCAGCAGTTCTTTAAAGCGCAATCCACAGACGTCACACAAATCAGTTAAACTTTATTTTAATTAGTTACAGCTTATTGATGTGGCTTTTAGTTTACCAGGTCTGAAATAGCTAGGCTGATGGAAGCATGTACTAAGGTGTGCTGGGACTATGTACCATGATTCCAGAACCAGGTCTTAGAGAACCAAAAGCAAGAGATGTTTCATGCATGTCAGCTTCTATTTGTAATGTCAAAGTTTTTCTTCACTTCCATCTTGTCACCAACCATGCTTCCTTAGGACTGCCACAATGTAGAGGCTGGCTGTGTTATGCTTGTCCCTTTTCTCCAGCTGTCTGTGTAAATGCTCAAACTTACAAGCTCACAGAAAAAAAAAAATCATCTAGTTCACTGTGACAGCATTTGGTGCGGTATCACTGGCCACAGGATGCTCAGGAATTCACGACATGCTACCACCAAGAGTGACTGAACAGGATCAATGATGTCTATTTGTCATTTGGTATTTGGAATACCAAAAAGGTCACTCCTACATGGTGATCTATCTATAGATCTACATAGCTCTACCCTAATGGTTTTATAACTATTTTAACTCCTAACTCTTATAGACAAACATCCCTCTTTGTAGCTTTGTCCAGGTCCCTGTTTTGCTCATCTAAGCACAGTGTTTCTAAATGAGGAGGCATCATGGAGAGTGAAGAAAAGGTGTCAACCTTAGACAGTGAGCTGAGACAGCAGGGAGAGAGCGTCAGAACTCCTCAGAGATATCCTGTTAGTAGTAGTCCCAAGTCGTGATGCTGTCATGCATCATTATACATTCTTTCTTCACCCCAGCATTCAGCTAAAGGGTCACAGTCACATTCAGGGAGTATCTTGGGGGTACACGGAGGTAATAAGGTTCAGAATTACTAGTGTCAAGCTTCACCTTAATATAAACATGATACCCAGTGGGCAAACAGACCAGAAATGCACCTATGTTTCTTCTTTCTTTTTCTTTTTGGTTCTTTCTCGAGACAGGGTTTCTCTGTGGCTAGACCAGGCTGGTCTTGAACTCACAGAGATTGGTTTCTTCTTTCTAATTTCTGGTTCCAGAAGTGGCTCCAAACCCAAATTATGTCCAGTTCCACTCTTGACCTTTGTGAGTAGCAAGTTCTCTGTTCTTTCTATCCTACTCAGCAGCAAAGAAAGCCAGAAAAAAAGCCCCAGAGGCCCTATATTTGGGTATTGTAATTGCTGTGTGCAGTTCTCAACCTCTGAGCTAGAATTACCAGGTGAGCACCTTGAAGGTGGGAGCAGAGGCCTGTGACAACCTAAGATAGTGGCTACTTAGGTCCCCTGTTCATTCTAGTACTGCCCCATGCTTGTGCTCCTGGATGGACCTGGCCTGTTCCTGCTGTTTCTCCAGGGCACTTTCAGGAATGGAATAATGACTGGAGGATGTGTGCTTTATTGTCCTGCCTGTCTCCATGGTGACATTAACATGCCTTGACAAAAACAAAACAGTAAACCTTCAGGGAGAAAGGAGAGGCAGAAGCTGACACATACTGCTGCTCAGTTCTCTTTTTCCTGAGTCTGGGGACCCAGTCCACCGAGCACAGAGATGTCCACATTTAGGGTAGGTGTCCTCCCTAAGTCGACCTAAGCAATAAAGGCCCTTCAAACATGCTCAGAGGCTCCTGCTAGGGGAGCCTAGGTCCTGTCAATTTGACAATCAACATAAACCATCGCACCGAGTAAATGAGGGTCCAGTGATCACCAGCTTCGCACTGTCGGAATGAAACAAAAATCAAGGAGACGAGAGCATCTCACCTTCATGTGTACGTACAATTGATCTATCGTTTCTTCTTGCTTTTCACAAAATAGACAGACAGCACAGACAGGGTATTCTTGCCAGTCAGACCAGTCACTAGGTTAAAAACAGAGGACAGAAAACATGGTGATCTTTTCCACAGGAGCTGTGCTGGTGTCCCTGAGTCTGACACTTTGGTAAAGACTGTCACACACTGTCATGACCTTCAGACACAGTGGCCGAAATTCCAAGCATGCCAAGGGGTGACTAGAAAGAGCAGTAGGCGCCGCCCCACTTTCCCCATCTGCACTCTCTGAACCGTGATTGGAGAATGGGATTGGTGTTGGATTTTCCGCAGACAAAGCAGTTGAATTACAACTCTCACTGGCCAAAGGCACTCAGTGCAAACGATGTGAGCCGACATGTTGGGAAGACTACACATGTATTTCAGGGAATCACAGATTATTTTAAATAGGGCGAATGCTACATCGTATGGTCGTAGAATGATGACCCAAAGGTCATATGGGCTGGCGAGATGGCTTACAGACTGAGTGCTTGATTCACAATCATGTGGACTAGAGTTGGGGTCCCAGGACCCATGAAACAGACAGGGTTCTCACATACACCTGTAGCTCCACCTTTGCGGAAGGTACAGAGAGGGGGGCCACCTGAGCTTGCTGGATTTCAGTCTGGCCCAGAAAACATGAGGCCCGGGTTCAGGGAGAGATCTCCCTGAGTAATAGAGGAGAACACCCAGTGCCCTATCCGGCCTCCAAGGCCTCTCACAGGTATAACCACCTGCAAACAAGTGTACATACACAGATAAACCAATCGCCAACCAGATCTACAACTAGAAAAACTGCCAGTTGGGAAGATTGTGAAGATGAGAAAATACACATTTAAATTGGAACATTTTCTCATGGAACATTAGAAATCTAGCACTGCTATTATTTTGAAGATCAACTCAATTTTGGACTGAAAAACCAGTAAACATTGGGCAGAAGAGATGGCTGAGTGGTTAAGAGCAAGCCCTGCTTTTACAGACAGTTGAGTCTGGTTCCCACCACCCACGGTGGCAGCGCACAACCCCATTGGTCAAGCTGTTTGGGAATTGTGGGACCATTTAGACGTGGGGCCTAGCTAGCCAACTTAGGGACAGGGAGGCAGGGAAAGGAGGTAGGTTCTGGCCCAAGGCCTCTGTTTCTCATCTGAAGATGTGAATAGTTAGGTTTTAAGCCTCCAATTAGCAGTGATGGAGCCTCAGCTTCCATGATGGCCTCAATGAAACCATTAGCCAAAAACAAATCCTTCCCTTCTTCTTCTCACTAGGTACTTACAGTTGTAGTGATGGGGAAAGTGAGGAGGTGGTGCATACTGAAATATGGCTGCTTTCACAGGTACATATTATCACACTGTACTTTAGCGTACTCAGATCCCTGTAGCCACATCCAGCTGCAGGACAGGCTGGGGAAGACTTTTGCTCCCATGGCTCACAGCAGGCCAATGGTGCACAGGCTTTATATTGCTAAAGAGGGAGCTGCGAATGGGTGGTGCAGAGAGACAACTGGAAATCTCGAAGTCTCATTCGGTGCCATCACTGTGACCCGAGACAAGCTGTCTAACCAGTCTGCAGCCTGACTTCACTACCACACAGCACCACTGCAGAGGGATGGCTGGAAGGATCAGATAATAAACTGGCAAACACTGTATTAGTACATATAGTCACTCAAAGTATGAATTTACTTTCCTTATCCAAATTCCCTTGATGATATTTTTGTGTATAGTGAAAAGAAGATGAAGAAATCAGAAAGCCTTAATCGGATTTCTGGCTTCACTGTTACTGTATCTCCAGCAGGTTTCTGTTTAAGATGCTGACAATATATATGCATTCTGACCTAATTACTGTGTTTGTATGTCCTGCTCTCTGTATGAAAAAGGAGAAAGTAAAAAACAAACTCAAACCCAAACCAAAAGTATCTTTAGTGATTTTTATGTAAAATTTATGTTAGTTTAAAAATCTTGCCATTTCATGAAAGGATGCATGGCTCAAGAGACTGTCTTTTTATTCTCTTTCTTTGGAATGATAATTATAGACCAAATTAAAGAATTGTCTGCATGTTCTTCAACATGTAATTAACCAGCAGCAGTGGCATGCCTTACTCTTCTGGGAGGTCCAACAGCTCGCGGTCATCTTCCAACTGCACCTCTTCCCATGATTTCCCAAGTTCCTTTGTGGGAAGAACAGAGGGTTGAGATAGATTAAGAAGATGAAAAAAATGAAATCAGTGAGAAGCTAGACACAGAACTTAAGCAGCAGCATCACTGAAACAAACTCACTCAAATAGTTTCGAAGCAGCACAGTGAGGTCTATTTGAAAAGTCACTACCCTGATTGAGATGGAAAAATCCTAAAATAAGCATTAAAACTACAACAGTAAAAATATTTGTTTGTTTTTGGAGAAGGAGTAATAGCTTTTTAATCATGATTTTCTTCCCTGACTTTCTTAAATTTAAACCACTGGTTCTCAACCCTGGATATACATTAGAGTCACTTGAGGATCTGTATTTTTTTTTTTTGTTGTTGTTGTTGAAAAGAAAGCCATTGAGAGCACTGGGTAAAGACCCTAAATTGCCTCTGGCAGTGTGTCCTAGCCTTTGACATTGCAAAGTGATGTCACCATCCACAGACTTCACTCTTGAGAATGACACCATCAAGTTGCCATACCCCACAAAAACGTTAACCATCACTGCTGTCAGCACTTGGTGCCTAGGAAATGGCTCAGGGATAACACACTTGCTGCGCAAGGGTGAAAATCAGCCTTTGGATCCCCAAAAACTACAGAAACGGCAGGGAGGCATGATAATCACCTGCTAGGGGAAGCCTGGGGCCAGCTGGGTAGCAAGACTCGCTATAATCAGTGAATCCTGGGTTCAGGGAGAAACTGCTTCAGTAAACAAGGTGGAGAGTAATGGAGGACGTTCAGCATCAACTTCAGGCCTCTGCATGCGCGTGCACATGAGCCCTCATGCACATTACACACATAAAAAATCCCCTAAATCAAACCAAACTAAACAACAGCAACAACAAACTTGCCCCCACCCCACAATCTTAGAATGCTTTAAGGAAGTTTATGATTTTTGTACTGGGTTGCATTCATGGCTGCCCTTGACTGTGGTTGGATATGCTTGCATGGGCTGCTTCCATTCTTGCTCTCTTGTAGTCTCTTCCTCAACAGCAGCACAGTGATCTCCTTAAAGCAGAGTTCTTTGGACACAGAAACCCTCTCATGGCTCCCCGTCACAGTTAGAACACAATTCAGAGGTCCTGCCATGGTTTATGTACCTCCACGCCCTGCCGTGGCTTTTTCTGCACCCTTATTTCCCACTGTCTCCTTTCTTCCTTAGGATGTCCCAGCCAGGCTAATGTTCCTGCTGCACGCTTGCCTCCAGCAGCTACTTCACTCTCGAACCTTCTGCAGAAATGCTGATCTTCTATATCTCTGCTGGAACACAACCACTCAGTCTTCCTGTGACTCGTCTGTCTAAAATAATCCTCTTCCAATAACAAAAGATGTCTCTGGGCATGGCATGGGCATGGCATTTGTGAACTCAATGAGCTGGGCTTATCTGCACAAGGCTAGCACACATTGAGCCCCTCACCATTTCCTCGCGCATGGTGGAGGGGCCCACGAGGCCCCTCTGGGGGACTATTGGCAATCAACTGCGGTTGGAGGGGGCGCTGATTTTCTTCAGTGGTGTAGCCACTGATAAGTTGCTCTTGCTCCAGTGAAGAACCTTGGGCAAGAAACTCCAAACTCACTGGCCTTGCAGAGCAGGAAGGCGAGAAAGGGCGGGGCGGAAGATTTGACAGAAGAAGGGAGGGTGAAAGGGGGAGAGAGGGGAGGTGAGGAAAGAATGGAGTGTGGGTGAGAATGACTGAAATTAATCATGCAGATGCATGAAACTCAAACAATGGAAAATAAAACACTGCTGTTCCAAGCTCCAGGTACTTTACATTCCTCTATGTGTTGGAGGTATCCCAAGCATTGTTGCATGTTTGGGCAGGTCTTTTTATATCTCTGCGATTCATTTCCTCCCCTTGAATGTCTAAGGAGACATGGCCTCTGTTCCTGGTCACATTTTCTGATTCTGCCCACAGTCGATACTACAAACTTTTTTTTTTATTGTAACTGAGAAAAAAAAAAAAAAAAAGAAAATTTGAGGTCAATGTAGATATCACTTTAAAAGGATTTTGTGAGGTAGCCCAGCACACGCTGGGCATGGGTAGCTATTCAATAGCTATTAGATCCTTTTATCCTTTACAGTTAGTGCATAAATTCCACTTTTGGGGCCTCTGTGTGGAAATCCAGAGTGTCAGCAAAGCCCCACAGAAGGTTGATTAGGACGGTTTATTCTGGCCCAGGCATTTCTATTTTCTCCTTGGAACTGTTTTCCCCTCTTTACGACCTGTGTTCTCTCAATCAAATCTGTATACCAAAGCTGATTGGACATCTTTTCAAAGAGCTGACATGGGTTTGATCAAGCCCAGCTGGGCCTGCTCTGAGCACAGGCATCCGGCAAGGTCAGTTCTATTCACAGCTCCACGGCCTGGCCGGCTCTGGGTACAGTAATCCTTCTCATTCAATGGTTTTCTTTTGGAATCCTGTAACCAAGATTTTCTCAGTTTTGGACATGCTTTCCCCCTAAAATAAAGATTCATTATGCTTTAGAGAGAACAAGAAAATCTATCATTCACCAACTTAATGAGAGGGTTTGAAGCTGTCATTATTTATCAGCCAAACGATGCATAAACTCAGACATGCTGAGATCTACCATACCGTCATTAGAGACAGTTAATTTGAACTCTATAATGTACTATGTAGAGTCATCATAAACTGTCTGAACCTTACTGAGGGTGTCAAGAATCGTTTCAACACTGTTTACAGGATCTCTGCAAGAATCTTTGGTAATACATTAAAATTCTCATGCCATACTTCGTCTCTCTGGACTAGGATTTATGGCCGTACTTTTATCACTAAAAGGCAATCAAGACGAGGCCACCTGTGATGCTCCCCAGTGAGATGAGCAAATGATGCTTATCAACAAATGTTTGGAGGCAGAGGAAAACTGATTTTTCCACTGTCAGACTTTGTAACTCAAGCACAATGTTGCAGCTTTCTGAGTGTTCACTAGAACCTGCAGCAATTTATCTTCATAATAAACTCTTAAAATTTACCAAACTTGACAAAAGAGAAAAATCTATTTTCATTAGCATATTAGGAAATAAGGAATTTGCACTTGACAGTGGTCTACACTTTCGTAAAAGTGTAGGAATTGCTTAGGGACAAGAGATAAAGGGTGAAAAATATGGAAAAAAAAACAAGGCGCATGATTTTCTAATTAAGATACTGTGCTAATGAATCATGTCAGGAAAGCTAAGAATGCAAGAAAAACAAAGTTTAGAAGGCATGTCTGTAAAGATGTTCAAAACACCCCCTCAAACCTCTGCATCAGATGGCCTGTGAGCAACGAGAGGGTGGAGGAAAAAGGGAAAAGAGCTCCCTCAAACAGGACCCTCCATCTGGCTTGATCCCCAATCTCTCTGTTCCTCTTTGTCTTTCTGTCTCTGTCTCTGTCTCTGCCCCCCCCCCTCTCTCTCTCACACACACACACCAGAGGAAGAGACACATCTAGAAATAACAAAACTCTTCAGGCTAGGAACCTACATCTGTTCTTTGTGGTTTCATATACTTTAAGATTAAACAAAATAAAACCAACCAAATGATAAAATACAACAGAAATAGTTTCCTTTAGGAAACTCTGGGCTTGAAGCCGGAGTGTTTTGGGAACGTGAGGCTGGAGCCCAGTGATGTCAAGCAGTTTGCTGGCCCCAAGGCTGGAGTATCTGACTCAAGCTAGGGAGATCTTGTCTCTTAACGATTACCACTGCTCACTGGACTCCAGTTGATGAAGAAACAAAGCAGGATTTGAGGTACATGATCCAGACTGTGCAAAGGAGAGCCAATGTGTTTGCAAGTCTGTTACATTAGAAAACTAGTGCAAGTTATTAAGCATAGAAATGATCTCGCCCAAGAAGAAGAACAACGCTTGTCAATTTGCTCAGTTCGGAGGGGAGCTGAGAACAGCTTCTTTGTCCTTATTCTTCTACCTCTGATGATACTGGCGAGCATCTTGCCAGGATATCTGGGATGCTCTGGAGATGCCAGAAGTGTTTGAAACAAGCAAGAAGCTCCATGATAGATGATTCCTCATATGTCCTACAGAAGAGGTCAGGTGCTGATTTTGGAGAAGATCCTCATTGAATGTGTTCACACCAGCCTCCTATTCCAGCCTCTGAACTGTAGGCTGTAGAGAGTAGGGATCTAATCAATCACCCTGCCTGCAAAATGCTTCCTTCTTCCTCAATCTTCTGGTGTCTGGAAGGCATTTGAAAGTCCATGGAGTATATATACAGTGGTATTGCTGGGTCTTGAGGGAGGTTGTTTCCTAATTTTCTGAGAAATCGCCATACTGATATCAAAGCAGTTGTACCAGTTTGCACTCCCACCAGCAATGGAGGAGTGCTCCCTTTACCCCACATCCTCTCCAGCATAAGTTGTCATCAGTATTTTTGATCTTGGCTGTTCTTACAGGTATTAAGATGGACTCTCAGAGTTGTTTTGATTTGTATTTCTCTGATGGCTAAGGATGTTGAGCATTTCCTTAAGTGTCTTTCAAGCCATTTTA